>WHVE01000099.1:0-261879 GCA_015178995.1 Trichophaea hybrida
AGAATGTTGGGAAGGTGGAGAGGTTTGTTCTGGAGCAGGTCCGGAGGATTTTCGAGGAAGAGTTTGTGTTTCCCAGCAGTTATATCTTGCTTCTTTAGTCCCTGTGTACATGGCAATAGCTTTATTGCAACAGACAGCAACAACAATCAACCCAGATGGTCAAGATGGCCAGCACCGGGCACGTGCGACGAGCCGCACCTTATATCAACCACACTCCCTCACTCCTCTGTATATTCCCACAACAAAAGTATGTGATGGTTCAGGAACTGGACAGTGGCGGGAGGAAACCACAAGAGTAGTCATAGAGCCACAGTATCCGTACTAGATGCTTAATATTTTACTTTGGTACTTTATTTCGACATTTGCCAAGCCTGAAATTCTACCAAACTTTCTTTAAACGAACGCCCGGAACGAAAGAAAGGCCATGGCTGAGGTATCAGTTCAAGAAGCCATACATTTGTTCAAGTGCCAGTACTTCCAACTTATCGAACCGAGAATTATTGAGTTTCCACAGCCCAACATCCTCCAGCAGCCAGAGTTTCAGGAAGCTCTTTATGAGTCTCTTTTTTCACCCGCAGCTTCACGGCATCCACCGCCAGAAAGATATACTGCGAGAGTGCTGAAACGTCTTATATCTTTGATCGAAGTACGTCTCATCTTGTGCAGTGGTAGATGGGAAAGCTCTACAGGAACTTTCCCCCACTCACCCAACCTCTCTCCCGCATCATGAGATATGACTCTTCTCTAAATTTCTCCATCTAGGGATCTCCCTCCTCCCCAGCCTCAGAAGAAACCCCAGAAATCAACTCCGACCTATTAGAACTCTACACCACCCTCCTCTTCTCCTCATCCACAGACCCCACCCAAAAATCTTCCGTAACCTACACCCTCCCCCATCCCTTAGAAGCAGTAACAATCCTAGAAACCCCCTCCCTCATCTCTGGTCTGGGAACAACAGGTCTACGTACTTGGGAAGCCGCTCTAGCACTCGGAGAGTACCTTCTACTTCGCCCACCACTGTCTTCCACAAAGGTCCTTGAGTTGGGTGCTGGAACGGGGTTGGTATCACTTGTTGCTGCGAGGCTTGGAGTTCGGAGTATACTGGCCACAGATGGAGATGAGGGTGTGTGTGAGGGTTTGCGAAAGAACGTTGGTTTAAATTCATTGGAGAGGATGGTGAGGGTTGAGAAACGGAGGTGGGCGGGTCCTAGGGAGTGTCCGGAGGTTGTGGATATGGTAGTTGGGGCTGATGTGGTGGGTTTTTTGTTCTCCTGGAGGTTTGGGAAGTACTTGTGTGCTGATGAAGGTGGGAAGACATATGATGCTGCGGCGATCCCGTATTTGGTTGCGGAGTTGGTGTGGTTGTTTACAGAGAATCCTATGGTGAAGGTGGTGATTAGTGCGACGATTAGGAATGAGGAAACGTTTGAGGTGTTTAGGAAGAAGTGTGGTGAGTTCCCGGTAGGAGAGGAGGTGGAAGGAAAGTAGAGAGGGTTGACATGGTGATAGATGAAATTGGGCTAGGTTTGAGTGAATCTGTTTGGGTACCGCCGAGGCCGCGAGTGTTTTGGTATTCGATTGGGACAGAGATTCGGATTGTGGAGGTCTCTGTGAAGAAATAAAATCAAAGACCGAAGCAACAACGCCCTGTACGTATCGGCAGGTTTATGGCAAGCAAAAATGCCCCGACCTTTGCGGATAGAGATCAGGTCCCTCGTGAGATTAGGAAACAACGCTTCTCTATGAATGACACAATGTCACTCAAAACCAGCCAACATAAAACCTCATATTTACCTCGCAACTATCAATTGCGAAACCGAACACGACATTAAGATACCCTCATTTCTACCAGAGCATCTTAATCCCAATTGCCCAGAAGAGATCCTCACCCACAACTCACCCACCACATCAGAGCAGAAATAATTTTGATATGATACATTCGTCCGGCCATCTAGACTAGACATTATCGTCACCCCACCTCACACGACGCCCCATCGTCGTCGTAAAGTTCGTGGAGAAGAAAGTATTTAAAACCTACACCCCCACATTAGCGTTGCCATCAATTCTCTAGAGGTAGAGGGGAACATACACAGGCACCAAAAACTCACTCCAAGAGCTCTGAAAAAACGTCACCGTCACCTACCACCACAATTAGCCCCACCCCACCTATTATCCTCATTTCTTAGTGTGAAAACGTACGGCAAAGAGCGCAACACTCTTGACTAGGGCCGCATTATCGGGACTGCAAAGCTCCTTGTAGATTGATGAGATGAGACCGGGTTGCTGTTGCTGCTGTTGCGAACGACGGCCAGAGGTGGCGACTTGGTTTGATTTTGGGGCCATGGCGTTTTGTATATATATATGCGATTTCCGGGTGGTAGTGGTAGTAGCGGTTGTGGGAACGAGGTTGAAGGTTGTAGCAGCTACTATGTCATCGGGGAAAGAAATTTGGAAGTTCCAATGGATTTGGCTTGGCGAATGAGAATGTTACACAAGCTTTTTTTTGGGTCTAGGTGACATGAACTCAAGAAAGCAGGACAAAAAAAATCCAAAGTTGCTGTGATTATTTTAGGTGCGTGATGTACATGTCATTTCCACATATTCCCTTCGTATGCAAAATCAATAAAACCGCAAAAAACGCCCAGTAAAGCACAAAATAAGCATAAAGAAAGAAATCATGCATAACAATCCACCACTTTATAATCACTGGCACCCTTCATCTCCCCATACACGTACAGAAAAGAACCCCCGAATTAGTCTGTCATCATCATCATCTCTTCACCTTCACCTTCACCTTCATCTTCATCTTCGTCTTCACCATTCATCATCATCTGATATTCAAGAGAAGGACTACCAGTAGAGCTAGGAGTAGGACTACGCTCCTGCCGTCCCAACATACTAACGCTAGAGCGATCACCCGCCGCAAAATTGTTCGCCTCATCAGCAGAGGTTCCCTAATTCCTCATACTGACGCCAGAGCGTTTGTGGAACATTCTCGCCGCGATGTTCATTGCCGCCAACTCTTGGAAGAGTAACTTCGCTGCGTACGGAAGGTGAATCTGTGAGATCTTGGTCTTGTTGTGACAAGGCCTGCATTCAAACTGGTTCTTCTTGAGGTTCCTACATAAGTGTTAGCAGAAGTACAGAGGTCAATTTACGGGAGCACACATACGCGACGGGTGTCATAAGACCACAAATGTCACAAATATGAACTCTGAATGCATCTGAGACTTCGAACAGCCTATTTTCTTCACGTTAGTAACATCCACGAGAGCCACCGTAAAAATAATCACATACCGCTCCTTCAAGAACGCACTTGCACCATGCGAAATCATACAATCGCGTTCCATCTCTCCGAAACGAAGACCACCATCTCTGGCACGACCTTCCACAGGTTGTCTGGTAAGAATCTGCACAGGTCCTCGGGCACGGGCGTGGATTTTGTCGTCCACCATGTGACGAAGGCGCTGGTAGTAAGTAGGTCCCAAAAACACCTGGGCAACCAATTTCTTCCCTGTGTAGCCGTTGTACATGACCTCGAAACCACGAGATTGGTATCCACTCTGCCGTAGCAAGCTCGACACCGAGTCAACCGTGACATCTGTGAATGGCGTTGCGTCTCCTTCAAAACCACGCAGCGAAGCAACCTTACTCAGTTGACACTCAATCAAATGTGCAATTGTCATACGAGACGGAATGGCATGCGGATTGATGATAAGGTCCGGAACAATTCCCTCGCAGGTGAATGGCATGTCTTCGGAACGGTATGTGATACCGATTGTACCCTGGAAAGCTACCATAAGCATCTGCCTGTCTGTAGATGATAAACGGAAGACAAACCTTCTGGCCGTGACGGGACGCAAACTTGTCACCAATCTGGGGAATCTTGGTGGTTCTCATCCTGACTTTCACAAACTTGAGGCCATCGGCATTTGTTGTGAGCATGACCTGGTCGACAATACCATTTTCGGTGCTTCGCAGAGGCGTCGAAACATCCCGTTTGGTGTGAAATTTCTGTCTCTGACCCATCTCATCTGCATCAGCAGTGATGGGAGCCGTCTTGCCAATAATGATATCTTCACCCGAAACACGGACACCAGGAGCAACAAGACCATCCTCGTCGAGCTTGTCGTAAGTACCGTGCTTCAGTTTCAAAGTGTTTCCTCTCGTCGGCTTCTCAAATTCTTCGACGACTTGCATACCAATACGCTTCTCCTGGTCCATGTAGGCTCGGTAGAAGAGACTGCGGAACAAGCCTCTGTCGATACTACTCTGATTCATAATCACAGAGTCCTCTTGGTTGTACCCACTGTAACACATAATACCGACGATAGCATTCTGTCCAGCAGGTAATTCCCGGAATTTGAGGTACTCCATTGAGCGAGTCGTTGCCAAAGGTTTTTGAGGATAATAAAGAATATTGGCCATCGTATCCATACGTTCTGCAAAGTTGGTCAAGAACACACCCATGGCTTGTTTACCCATAGCAGACTGATATGTGTTACGAGGAGACTTCACTTGTGTCAGCAGAGCTTCAAAAACGGTGACAAAGGGCAAAATTGTACCTGGTTGTGATCGGGGAACGGGATAATGCTGGCACAAATTCCGAGAATCATACTAGGGTGAATTTCGCAGTGCGTATATTGATTCATGTTCTTGTTGATGGGCGTCTTTACACGTTTGTTTGGGTCGGTCTCCTCAGCCAGTTCGTATCCTTGCTGAACCTGTCGAGAGACTTCGAGATCCTCTGGTGTCATAACAATCATGATGGTCTCTTCTTCCTCCGCGTCCACGTATTCGACAGCACCGCATTCCAACAGGCCCTTCCAGCCAAACCGCTGATCTTCCGGAAGATCATGGTCTTCGTCCAACTGCAAGACATGCTCCTTGGTCAAAACCAACTGCCCTCTCCTCTCATGAGTGGGGTCGTTGTCAATCACGAACAGAGGTCGGCATACTCGACCAGCATCTGTGAAAATCTTAAACTCCCGGTCTCGAATATCCCGAATCACACTGACTTCGTGACTGATCGATCCACGACGTCGAAGCTCCTGGACTAGACGCACAAGATGAAGAGGGTCTCTGTGAATACCAATCCAAACACCGTTGAGGAAGATCTTTGTAGCATTTGGCGATCTCTGTGGCTCATACTCCTCCAAAAACTCCATATTCTGCTCCGCCATAAAGTTGACCAAAGGATGACCAGGTGTACCAACGGTGATGTACGACATCAATGCTAAATTCTTCACAAGTCCACATGCCTGACCCTCCGGAGTCTCAGCAGGACAAACGAGTCCCCAGTGTGTATTGTGCAATTGCCGAGGTTTCGCAATCTTTCCATCTCGTCCGATCGGAGTATTTGTCCGTCGCAAATGTGACAATGTAGAGGCAAAGGTATAGCGATTCAGCACCTGCGACACACCTGCCTTCGACGACATAGCCTTCTTCTGGTCACCCCAATTACCCGTGGCCAGAGAGTACTTCAAACCATTCGAGATTGTATTCGATTTGACAGCCAGGGGCAAACTAAACTCCTTGCCAGTCTCGACGCACTTCTCTAGGTATTTGAAAACATCCTTAGTAAGTTTCTTCCAGAGGTTTCTGAATAGTGAGGCCAGAAGTGGCCCAGCCAAATCCAAACGTTTCTTTCCAAAATGATCTCGGTCGTCCACTTCGCGACGCTCCAGTGCACACTGCAACATTCGATGAACCATGTATCCAAGGAAAAAGGCTTTCCGAGTCTCGCTTCCCTCCTGTTGGGAGATATGAGGCAGCAATTCTTTCTGCATAATTTCCCGGGCATGCCGGACACGTTTATCTCGATTTGCACCGGTCGATGTTCCACGCTTGGCTATATAATCCAACGCAACACCCTGATCTTGAATAACAAACGCCTCCTCGATACACGGTTTCATCATCTCCAGCATCTCAATGTCATTGCGATCGTAACAAACGTGGTTGAGGATATCCTCATCCGATACCACACCAAGAGCTCGGAAAACGATTACAAGAGGAATATCACTCTTGATGTACGGCAAAGTTGACTTGATAGTCGCATTGTATCCGCCACGAGCTTCTCCTCTCGTAACCAACTTGATCTGCATACTACTGATGAGACGCGACCCTTTCTCCACCGCACTTCGAATCTCGGCGATATAAGGTGTGGGCGAAGGAGGCGCCTTCTTGAAAACCTGCACGATATTGGCAGCACTACGCTCTTGCGCAATGAGAACCTTCTCTGAACCGTTGATGACAAAGTAACCTCCCTGGTCATAGGGGCACTCCGACAGTCCGTATAATTCGTCTTCCCTAAAGTCCTTCAATATACAGTACTGTGACTTCAACATAATCGGCATCTTTCCCACAAACACCTTCGACGGCTCCGAATCGAGTTCAGTTTCCCACGAATACTTTATATTATTCTTCGGCTCGCCTTCGTTATCCGACCGGTCCTCGTCTTCGCTATCCGAAGCATCGATTTCCCTCGCCGCCATGACCTTGTGTTTCATTTCGCAATATACGGGAGATGAATATGTCAGATTCCGTAGTCGCGCTTCTTGTGGTAACATAGGTTGGGTGGATCCATCGCCTTCGGTCATAGTTGGCCGGGAGAGAAAGATGTCGCCAAAGGTAATTTCGTATCTTCTCAACACGGCACCGTTGGAATCTTCGGGATTCATATTTTGGTCCAATGTCAATAGCGAATCCTCGTGTACCATCTGCTGCATGGTATGCGAAACGAATTCATCGAAGGAGTTGAGCTGCTGCGAAACCAGCCCTTTGTCATCGAAAAAAGCCGAGATGACTTCACACAAAAAGCAAGAGTGATTAGTTCTGCATGCGAAGTGATGTGGCAAGGGCGTGAGATACCCTGCCAACAATCCTCCGCAGATATTTCGTCCGAATATTCATCCATCATGTGTGGTGGTGAATGGGGGTAGGTTTCGCGCGCAAACGTTCTAGCAATGTATTCCCAAAATCGATTCAAGGAGGAACACCTGTGTGCAATTCGCAAGAACAGGTAGACGTGGTGCTAGTGCTCGTGGTGTAGTACTGATTCGGAGGGGTATCAGGTGGATGTCGCGGTTTGTTCTCGACGAGCGTGTTGAAGTTGGACAGTGGCGAAGAGCTCTTTTCGCTTGCTACCGAAGCGGCTCAACTTTAGCGTAAAATTACCCGGCCAATTAAAGACCAATAAGCGCGATACGGTAAACGCGAAAGACGCCTCCTTGCTAGTTTTTGCGCCACCGGTGTATGGTGATTGATCGCCCATTATTGAAAGTTAATCCAACTCTGGGCTACTCGAGAGTTTATACGCCAAATAGAAATCCCAGGTACATACCACAGAATTTGGTTACAGCTCTTTGGGAGTGATTGTACAACAAAATTAACCGCTACTTATGCCCTTAAAGTGGTTCTGTTATTGGAGACTCCTGCAGAGTCTCAAGCACGAATGTTAAAGGCGAGATTGTATTACTTTGCTAGACGATGTAGAGTACAGGAGGTTGATGAGGAATTTGCATCATTATTCAATAGAGACTGTGGGCCCCCAGAAATCCAAAACTCACGTTCGAGAATTCTCACTGGTTTAGCTAATTAACAAACAGCGTGATCAACTGTTCTGGTGATCTACTAGCGAATGCACAGTGCACTTAGCAGTGAGAACTCTTACTTAAAATTTCTCGGGGGTCACGGCCTCTAATCCACCGAATACATTATTCGACCCTATGTTGTCCTCTCGGCACCGTACGGACCACTGGGACTACCCCACGCACCCAGGGACAACGACTAGTATGTAGATGAGATATCACGGGCTTTGCTAGAACCTCTCCCTCATCATTCCCTAGCTACTCACTAGGCGAGACGAATTCACAAGGCTCCAACCGAGGACAGCGTATAACTCCCATATCTCTCTCGATGACAGCGGCTTATAGCGGGTTGGTCTTTGCCCACTAGTTGGATAATGATCACCACAAAATAGATTTGAGCCCTGTTGCTGCCGATTTTGTCCAACTGGGAGTTGTTTCCGCCAATTGACTACATAGTATCCATAGCCCTTGAATGCTGTAACAGAATATGGTTTCATAAACTGGAACTTGGCGTCTTATTCACCGGAAGGAGTATGCAGTTGCCAATGTTTTCCTAGATAAGAGAGAAGGTGAAAAGTACTTCCGTCTAATCACTGGAGGTAGGATAGTTAGACCGTAACTGTTCTCAATATGTTAGTACATATACCCCTCTCACGAGATATGTAACATGATACTAACATCATTAGATCCAACTGGAGAGGTACCATCTCCTCCCTTCAATCACGGGTGCTCACACGACAGACTCATCTCCTTCCATTTGCGGCTTATCATGATCACCGCCAACGTCAGGCACAGTCTTTAATATCAAGGGCCTCGCGTTATGCATTCGTCGAACAAACCCGGTAGCTGATATCGGACGGGGCTCGCCTGCGGTCCATCCAGAGAATCAGAGGAGGCAATGATTACTATGGATCGTAGGTTGATTCGTTTGGGGAATAGAGGGACCAGCTTCTTTATCAAGTACTTTCTTATATACCCAGCGTTGATGTTAAAGTTACCGCGCATGTCACCTTCTGCATCGGGGATCAACACCTTCTGACGGAAAGCCATATGTAGCCGTTGCGTGAAAACTAAAGAAGTCTGCTCTACTCCAGCTACCCCAAACACAGCTTCTCCAGACATTTTGCTCAAGGTATTGGCAGAACACAGGTCTGAAGAACTGTAATACACTGGGAAGCTCATTGCGAATAATATAAACATTGCGGAGAAGAAAAGATCCGATGAAATGCAAGGTGGTGTCAACATGCGGTACCTCCGGAAATCTTGGCTTTCGGTAGCTCCGGAGGAATTTTGGTGGCTTACTTTTAGGCGTTTTTGCTTTTTGCTTCACGATAGACGTTTCTAACTTCAGGATTCTTGATATTTTGCCCATCGTGTGATACCGAGGATGCAGCCACAGCCCAATGCTGCAGACGCCTCTCCGTCGCATTGCTTACTGGAACATTATACATTTGAAATAATCAGTCAGTCTCATATACAAGATATCAATACTCTACAGGGGAAGCCCAAGCTCAATCGCCCTAGCCACGTTTCCGAGAAACTGGAAGAAGGAATAAGTGCACTGCCGTGGGAAACTAATCGTGCCTTACGTTCGGAGCAACATCCAAGTTCATCGATCTCAGCCGCCGAGCTCATTCTGCATGCAATTGCCCCATGTTGTCTGACATAAAAGTCGCCATCCATGAATGACCCCCCGACCTTGGTTCTACCTCCTGGTACGTGAGGTTCCACCTTTTCCATTTTGCTAGCAAATAGATTGCTCGGGTTAAATAACCTATGCCTACAGTACTCTAGGTACTCTACCTATGATTGAAAATCCGTCCTATCACCCCGCCACCGCCGCTGATGCATGATTGGGTCTGTTTCGGTATCTGGCAGGCGCCAACAATACGAGATTCAGTGCGAGTTCAAGAGCTCTCTCCGTTGTCTGCTTAACACCAGGTGGACATGTGGCGTGGACGAAGAGTTACGATCGAGTAGACCTTGATATGTTAGGTACTACAAAGCTGGGTAACCAGCAGATGGCTTGATCGACACGCAGAAATGGGTGACATGCATAGCATCTACCCAAGCACCTTAGTACGACAGGCTAATATAGAGTTTCAGTCCTGGTTCCCTATCTATGGACAGACACCCCCCTTCTCCTCCCATAGTTACATGCACATTGTACGGAGTTAACTTATCGACGGGTACCGTTCCGGTAGGGCAACTCGTTGGGCAAGACATGGACTTTATATTCCCCCGTGCATCTCTCTTTTTTGTTTCATTACCTAGCTGCTGTTCAGTTCTCTGAGAGCGCACGCGCCTTTGCCTGTCTTTTGCATGCATATCAGTAGCTTACGGGACTTCCTCGCAACGGTGTGACACATCCCCGGATCTGGTTTAATATAGCCGTGTAGTCTGGGTCTGCCCAAGTAGGAAATGGCTACGCCTCACGACACCATTAGCTACTCACGGCCGGCCTCGACGCACTTAAACTCTCCGCTTTATACCGACGAGAAGCAAGGTGCAATCGCAGGAATCGCAGGAAACAATTCCTCGGGAACGGGAAGCTTAGAGGATACCAAGGATAGGAAGGATTTTGAGGGACAGATAGCAGGTGACGATGGCGAGAAGAAGATCGGATGGTACCGAAAGTATCATGGCGGTCATATCATCAGAGCGGTTTTGTTTGTGTTGTTTACAGGGCAAGTTTTTTCCTCCGCGCCTTATTCATTGAGCGCATAGAATCGCTAATGATGGGATTTGTAGATGGTGGATTGCAAGTTTATGCTTACATCGGCATGACAAGAATTGGGTCATTCCATTCCTTTTATGGCTCTCTATTTTCATTCGAATTGTCACTTATTACGTCCCTGCGCGTTTGGTCATGATTCCTCTCCGTTTCGTCTGGAAGTATTCGGCAGTCAGAATCATGAAGATGGTCCCAGAGAAGATGCGTATCCCCGCGGCCGCCTTCCTTGTCTTCGCAATATATATGGTTGGGTCATTTGCCTCCGCAGAGCATCCACAGAATACTCGTGCCGATCGCGCGATTTCATGTCTGGGTCTCCTAATCTTTATCTTTGTGCTCTGGGCGACATCCCACAAACGGTCTGCCATTAAGTGGCATACAGTCATTGTGGGGATGTTGACGCAGTTCATCATTGCGCTATTTGTCCTGCGCACTGGGGTCGGTTACGACGTCTTTAACTTTATTTCACTACTTCCTCGCTCGCTTCTTAGCTTTGCGAAGTCGGGTGTTGCGTTTTTGACGAACCAGACGGTTGCACAACAAGGGATGTTCTTCTTCTCTGTGCTCCCGGCCATCGTCTTTTTCGTGTCCCTCGTGCAGCTACTTTACTACTACAGGATTCTTCATTGGTTTGTGGAGAAATTTGCAGTTTTCTTCTTCTGGAGCATGAAGGTCTCTGGAGCTGAGGCTGTCGTTGCTGCCGCTTCTCCGTTTATCGGAATGGGTGAATCTGCAATGTTGATTAAGCCGTTTGTTCCACATCTCACAATGGCTGAAATCCATCAGGTTATGTGTTCTGGTATGTCGTCCAGTCTAGTCATAAATTCTCACGCGGGTATTTGATTTTCTCGGAAAGGATTCGCAACAATCGCTGGTTCCGTCCTCGTAGCCTACCTCGGAATGAATATCAGCCCTCAGGCCCTCATATCTTCCTGCGTTATGTCCATTCCCGCTTCTTTAGCTGTCAGTAAACTCCGATATCCTGAGACAGAGGAATCACTTACAGCCGGCAATGTCACGATTCCTCATGACGATACGGAGACTTCCGCAAATGGTCTCCATGCTTTTGCGAATGGTACTTGGCTTGGTTTGAAGATTGCAGCAATGATCTGTTGAGGACCCCCTTACATACAATCCCTACGCTTATTGATAGCTAATGTTATTTCCCAGTGGGTACTCAAATGTGTATCATTGCCTTCATTGCTCTAATTGATGGCCTTCTCACTTGGTGGGGTAACTACCTCAACATTGATCATTTCACTCTCGAGATGATATTGGGTTACCTCCTATACCCTGTTTCTTTCCTCCTAGGTGTTTCACGTACCGGAGATGATATCTATAGAGTTGCGCAGCTTATCGGAATAAAACTCGTTGGTTTGTCCACCCCACCTCCAATCCTCACAGCCAAATCGTTTCCTAAATTTGTTTCAAGCCAACGAATTTGTAGCCTACACTGCTCTACAGAACGATGCCGCATATGCTCTACTAACTGATCGATCCCGTCTAATCGCCACCTACGCACTCTGTGGATTCGCAAACCTTGGTTCGCTGGGAATACAGATCGGTGTGTTACAGCAGGTGGCACCAGGTCGTGGTGGTGATGTTTCTAGACTTGCTGTATCGGCATTGTTGAGTGGTGCTTTGTCTACACTTACTTCTGCTTCTGTTGCGGGTATGGTTTTGCAGGATCCGGGGAGTTTGTTGCCTAGTAATGTTTGAGGGAAGTTTGAGGGCAAGGAGTTTGTTACTTTCGGGTTTTGTCATTGTAGAGGTGATGTGCACTGTTTCAAGTATTATATACCATGAAATCATTGCTTAGTTCAGTTGTATCAAAGGAGTTCTGTGTTGATATGGTGATGATGGCAGCGTTTTCCTATTTGAGTTTGAATCATGATCATGAAAGATTACTAGAGTAGGTAGTATAATCAAGAAGTGTGTGGAAATATTGGGGCTGGACATGCCCGTGCCGTTGCTGCGCTCGTCTGCTGTCATTGATGCTCTAATTTATCGCCCTCTGGCTTCCGGTTCCTCCCTTAGCTCTCTTGTTCAAAGTTCCCCATCCCTTACACAACGATGATATCGTCTGCCCCATAACTATCACTCACGAGTTCCATCAGTGGTATTGACTGTTTTTGAGCCCACCCAGTTACATAGCTTTCTAGATCTGTCCTCCTGCTCCAAGGCTGGAGCCTTTCTCAAGACCAATCCATGTGCCCGCTTCTTGATTCCTGACTTGCCCATCGCAACTGCCATGGTCACAAAGAAGAGCAGATATGGCTTATCAGGGTCAAGGCGCTGATGACATTAATATTGTTGACATGCATATATCAAAAGACGTCGACGCCTTTTCCACTGAATATTTGTCGTACTTACCATGACTGGCGACCAGGAAGATAAAGTGGCTATAGTTATTGCATTTCATGATTTCATATACAGAACTTTGAAATCAGAGTAATTGAATTAGAATGTTGAGATTTCGAGGGTACCTGGTACGAACCATCACACATGATGGCGAGGTACGTACTCCCAGGCAACCAATGATAATACTTTGTGGTACATTGCTGCCTAGTATCGCTTTCGCACTTTAATTCTGTCAACAGTCTCTATATCCCATACCATCGTCCACGACCTAACCAGCAACACTACAAGATCTTGCGAGTTGTGGCTGGACTGCAGAGGTAAACCTTTGCGGACTGTGCACTCATACTTCTCTTCTGTATGTGCCGGCGCTTTTAAGTTCCTGGCATTATGTCTTTTTCGAGTAAACGACGCGCATGGAAAGACAAGCTATTCAAGTCCAAATCTGGAGTAAAGCTTAGGGATGAAAGTGGTACCGCTATCTCTAACAGCGTCCCAGTATTGGTTCTCTCACACCTTTATCCGGTTCACCTTCACATGCGAAACCTCTTCCTTCCCGTTCTGCAACTCCGGTAATTCAAGCAACCCAAAAGCACTTCTTACCTAATCTCTGGATTGAGGCTTCAAAAAAGCTGTCCGAGGAGAGAAAATTTATCGAACCTTTCATTATTCCAGAAGCAAAAGATTCAGACGCAACCACAAAACTACTTGGCCAAGTCTAAGCCGCTGTTAAACAGCAAAGAGATGAACACGAAGGAAATATATGGACGGTAGAGTTCAATGGGCGGCCGATTGTGCTGCGAAACAAGGCGCAAAAAATCCTGACATGGGTGGAGAAATTCAAGGCAATTGGTGATATCGTAGTCAGCTATGACCCGGTACATATGGCCCTACCATGGCAGGTATACGGTTTCTGCTCCAGGCCAGCAACATCAAGTCTATACAGAGCTGTGGCGCAGACGTTTGAAAGGCAGCCGTAGCGGAGAGTCAGCAGATGGAAGCACTTATCGTCGGTCTAGATACGACGGCATACCTCATCAATCGTTGCAGGATATACGAAATTCTGTATCTCGGTGGACCCGGCCAGCAACTGACCCAAGCCACAAACAATCTAACTGTAGCAATAGTGGTGTTATACGCTGCGATTTTGCAATTCCTCGCTTCTGCCACGCAGCTCTACAACACTCTGCCCCCCGAGCCCTTAGTGCGATATTGAATCCTCGACCACCAGGCGAACATCAACATGCGCGGTGGAACCCATAAATATGGCTTGGGGTTTAAGAATGCGTATAGCGAGCGCGAGGAGCGAGAGTATGAGACTCCGCTTATTGAGGCAGTGAAAGCGGAAGATTGCACTACCACAGTACTTTTACTTGAACGAGGGGCAGACATTGAACGTCACAGTGAAGACAGAACTGCTCTTACAGTAGCCGCTGCGCGAGGGTGCCTCAAGATCGTGCAGGTCTTAATCGAGCACAGGGCGGATGTCAATGTGCGTGGAGGTCCATACGGAAGCGCACTGGACGCAGCCGCAAGAACGAACTCGTTGGAAGTAGTCCAATCTCTTCTCGACAGCCACGCAGCCGTAAAACCGCAGACTGGGGAACACAACCAGAACATCCTCCTGGAATTAGTAGAGGGGACAAGGACAATTCTTCGCAACCAAGAGCCGGAGAAACCGCCATCAGAATTGGAGTTCACAGCTGCGGAAAGACGCCTAATTTGCGAACAAGAGCTAGAAAAGGCGCTGCTAATAGCGACACTGCTTCTCGACCACGGAGCTGACATTAACGCGCACGGAGGAAGACACGGCACTGCGCTTGCAGCAGCAGCACATGCTGGGAACGTGGGGATGGTACAGCTCCTCTTGAAACGTAGAGCTGATCCTCGCGCCCACAATACGAACGCGCTTATAGCCGCAATAGAGGGCAGCCACGAGTGCCGAGATGGGAGGTTCTATGAGGCGGTTGTAGCGCTGCTTTTGGATGTTGGAGTGGATGTGAACGCAAGAGGTGGGAGTTATGGCAGCGCACTTGCGACTGCAACGGGATAGACGTATGAATAGGATGGGCGCCGGCTTTCAGTACCGATTCTTGTACCTTGGGAATTTGGGAATAGCTATAGGTTGGATAAGTTGGATTGGCGGGATGATGTGAAAATTGAGGAGGAAAGACAGTTTTCGTATGAACAACGAGGAAAGGCTATGGTTAAGATGTTGTTTGAACGAGGGGCGATGATTATTGAAGGGGACAGTCAAGTCTCAATGGGGAATCAACCGAATCCTAGCTATAGGTGGGATTCTTGAGGGGGTGATGTGCTGATATCTCTATCAGTGGTTTTGACACATGTACTTGTATATATTGGTGGTAGTAATTGAGAAGAAGTACCATCGTAGATCTGTAATCGCCCATCATGAATACTAGTAGGAAGTTGTATATATTATGTTTCCCTTGAACACTCCTACTACATGTCTACAATATCATCATTGCCTATGCGTATGTCTCATGGTCAGAAATTTAAACATCTACCACATTCTAACCAAACAACGAAGAAATATGTTGAAATATAATTAAAGACAGGAAGGTGATGACTCTCAACACCAGTACTCTGCCTGTGCATTGGAAGCGTACTCAATATATTCTTAAACTTGTACCTCCCTATATACAGCAGCTACTAGGAGTTCGGGTTTTTGAATCGCTGCTCGTTAGGCCATGATATATGTATCAGGCCATTATTGTCGGATATATACTAGGACTCGTTTCTGGTACTCTGCTACCAATTTAGCCCTACCGTTTCCCTACATCCAGCCGATAACGAAATCAACGTACGCTAGTTACCGTCATCACGATTGGGAGAGTTGACTGTTTGTATACTGTACCGTACTACCAAGCACTTATGCTCTACCATTGTCTTGAGTGAAATATCTGGAGTACCTGTGTTCAGAGTAGGTGAAGTAGAATCATAGCAAAGGCAGCCATGGTCATGCCAGCGTTAGCGGCCTTGAAGAGTTCATTAACGTTAACTGACAGTTGCTCAGGGGATTGTTATCCCTAGGACCTGAACTTCAGATGCACGAGTCGCATCCGGTGCGCAACGTAGTTTTGAAGGCACAAGATCAGCCTGCGTCAAACTCGTCAGTACCGCCGCCGATGGCCCACCGTCTTGAAGTCGAATGAGATGAGATCAATGAATCAGTTCCGGGATTTTACAAGTTCGCCGAAAAGGCTGACTGAACGGTTTGGAGTCCCCATTGAATCGAAAGTGTACCGAATCTCCTATCTTTGATGATGTCGAGAAACAGCGGTTGGTTGCGTTTCGGCGCTTGAATCTGCATTGAGATAGGCTGCGCTTGCTCTGTACGGTAAATAAAAATGTTTCTGCACATCAGCGCACCTTTCTGGGGAGCATGAGGGGTTTTTGTTTGATGCATGGCTGAGACATGAGAAACATGCGGCGGATTTAGTGGAAGTAGATTGCGCCCGACTTAAGGTACCCCGAGTGCATATTCATGAAGTGGTTCGCCCGCGGCCGGAGCCTTTAGAGAACTGGTTCGGACTGCAGACTAATTAACTAGCTGGTTATTTTATTTCTTGTTTTGTTCGAGAGTTCTTTCGGTATATCTAGGTCTTCTGTATTTGTTTTTCGATGTGGAACTTGGATTTTCGGGATGAGATGGTAGAATTGCTTTTTTGACATTGTGCTTCTAGATGTATGGCAAGCGTAATAATTGTTTTGCATCGAAAGAGTTTACGTATATCTGGTTCGTCCAATTTGATGCAGGGAATCGGCCGATGATGCAGAGGGATGGAAAACTTGGTACGACCTTCTCACTCAAGCCATTTCTTTACGGATCTTGATCCAGAATGAGCAACATACTAATATCAAAGCAACCAGTTAGAATTTGGAAGCCCGGATGTGCGCTTACAGTCAAGGGGAATCCGAGTGATTCTCTCAGCATCCAACACCATCCCGACCCCCCAAACTATAACATGTTTCAAGCCCTCCGACAGTTTTGATAAGAACTTTTCAATAATGCCTCCCTCTTCAGCTTATCAGTTTTTCCAATCCAAATCCCTCTCACCGCTCCACAATTCTTAGAGAACCATCACAATTATGTCCGGCCACGCTTTGACGACACGTCTACCTTCACGGCCAAAACATAGACCTCTTACTCTTCGACGGGTTTTACTTTTCCTATCTCGTCTCCAGGCGCACCTTAACGCCCACCAAAAAACCCGCGCTATCCTCTTCTTCACAACCTTTGTTTTCCACTTCACCCTATGTCCACCTACGTCAATCACCCCCGATGCTGCTGGTACACTAAGCCCGCATATCTCAGCAACGCTCCTCCTATGGACTCTTTTCGCCCTCCTCTCCACAGGGCCATGGTGCACCGCAAACATCATTGTTCCACTCTGGATCTCGCTGGCTTTTCGATCATCCTTTAGCATACTTGAAACCCTTGGCCAGGCGAATTCCCCGACTATCGCCTTCTTGCTCATGGTGGTTTGGGCCGGTGGAGTGTGGGCCTGGATCTCTGCACCCTGGGTGAAAGCCTATAGCAGCGGAAAGTGGGAGTCGGAGGAGGGCCGGAAGGAATTCTGTGAAACGTTGGACGCACTTTTGGATATGCATGAAGCCTCAGTCCGGGGGTTTAGCACACACATGTTGACGTGGTTGCTCGCCACGATCAATGAGCGAGGAGGGCTGTTGCTGCGACAGTATGGAGGGATGGTGCCTGGAGGTAAGAAATCGCGGTGGACAGCTGCACAACTAAAGATTTTCCGGCCTTCACCGGTGGAGACGAGAGAGGCGATGATACCGTTGTTTGATGACTTTTTGGAAGCGGCTAGAGTGTCGATAAAGGGTATGAGGGATGGTGTGAACATGTTGGAGAGTCAGGTGGTGGTGAATGTGGGGCGTGATCTGGGGGATAAGAAACATAAGGTGGTATTTTTGATGAAGACTACGCTGGATTTGTGGGATGGGTTGTACGTAGAGCTCATGCATCCAGAAGGGAAGGGAGAGACGCAGCGTCCAGAGGTAGGAGATGTGTTGCCCACACGGATCTGGAGACCAATTGCCTGGTTCATGGCGGTGGAAGAAAAGGGAATGGAAGTGGTGACGGTTGAGAGAGGGGACAACTGCTACTAAGGTGATGTCTGGTGGAATTGCAATTGGTCTGTAGCTGGGATACGAATGTCATGAAGTACATGCCTTTCACGAATTTTTTCCAATCATGGGTTTCGAATTCTAAGTAGTCAATAATTTCTTAGTGTTGAGCATGCGTAACCTGTGTTTAATCCTAATGGTTGATTATTGACATTCTTGCCTTTTGGGTGATATCGTGAAGCCTTCAACCACTAATAACGACTTTCGAATGCCAAAACACATGAGTGATACATTATGATTTTTCACATGCTTATTGGGTTTTGATGATCCGGTTAACGTTAAGGCTTTGAGATGGCGATGCGGGGTGCATTGGCGGGGTTTTTGGTCGGTGTTGACAGGCTGAAGACGTTCGTTTTTTAGTGATACCTCATCTAATCAACCCCTCAACACCAACGCACATGAACCATCGAAATCTTCCACCATTATATTAATCGGACGCATTCGACATAATGGCCATGATTATATCAACGTATCACGCTCATCTTACATCGGGTGGAGCCAAGCGGTCGGTGATCAGTTTTTTCAGTCGCGTGTGTCTTCAGGGGTCAGATCCATAGTAGGCATAAAGCCGACCAACCCCACCATCCATGGGGGGAAGGAGATTAGGAGATACGACTTGGAAGCAGCCCTCTGGGCTGTGGAAGTATCTAGGATTAGGATATGTCATGGCCGCAAGCGGCCGAATACAATATGATTACAAACAAACAAACCCCACCATCCCCGCATCATCCGCAGCCACCAAACATGTCCTACACCACCGACCCTGTCACCATTCCTCTCTCCGACCTAGAGTCCGGTAACTACATCTACTATCACCCCTTCGGATACATTGCTCATCACTAGCAGGTTCCATCCCCTCCTCTACTCTCCTCAACGCATTCGGCCCCGAGTCCCTGGGAATAATAATCGTAACCTCGCTCCCGGCCCGCTTCACAACACTACGTTCACGCCTCCTCTCCTATGCCAGCCACATTGCCGCACTCTCGCCGCAAGAGCTAGCCGTGCTCGAAGCTCCAGAAGCAAACTATCTTGTCGGGTGGTCGTGCGGGAAAGAGACACTCACAGCAGATGGGCGCGTCGACACATTGAAGGGTAGCTACTACGTAAACTGTGCGTTCTACAAAGATCCCGCGCTCGACGGCGCGGACGGGAAGGATCTGTATCCAGATTTTAAAGAGTACACGGCAGGGAACGTCTGGCCGACGTTGCTAGCCGGGTTCGAGGAATGTTTCAAAGAGTTATGTACCCTCATCATCGACACTGCGGTGCTGGTAGCTCGCGCGTGCGACCGGTATGCTGTGGAGAATATCGACGATTATACCCCGGGATACTTAGAGCATGTAGTTAAGACATCTACCACTACGAAAGCGCGGTTACTACATTACTTCCCACCCCCAGCCGGAACGGATGAGGAGGGTGAGGAAGATCTCGACTCTTGGTGCGGCACCCATCTGGACCATGGATGCCTCACCGGCCTCACGAGCGCAATGTATGTGGACGAGCTTGCAAACCCACCGAACTTTGCGGCAGCAGTCGGAGTAGAGTTACCGGAGCTTGAGGATGGGCCACCGGATAAAGAGGCGGGGTTATATATCAAGGATCGCACAGGGCAGGTAGTCAAAGTTGGTATTCCGAGGGAGGGGCTGGCGTTTCAGACCGGTGAGGCCCTGGAGCGCATCACAAGGGGAAGGTTCAAGGCTGTGCCGCACTTTGTTCGGGGGATGAGACCGAGTAAAGGTGTAGGAGTGGCGAGGAATACATTGGCGGTTTTCACACGTGAGTTACGTCCTGTTGATATATTGGGCAGGGGAAGCTAATATAATGCGGAAAACAGAGCCGAATTTATACGAAAAGGTAGATGGAGAGATGGACTTTGCGGCATTTGCAAAGATGATTGTGGAGAAGAATACAACAATGTAGAAGAATAAACCCAGCTGTCGAGAACCATTATTTGAGTAAGTCTGGAGTCTCAACGGACCAAGACGTACGCATCTATTCGTCCTTTCAAAACCCAAAGGATTGGGGCGTAAATATTTGCATATTTCGCACGTCTGTGTAAACCTCGGTTCTGGAGAGATATACGTCAGCTTGTGTAACGTACTAATACTCGCGTCACCGACTCCAGCTCTCTCCCACTAAAGTACTTCTCTACCTCAATTCCTCCCGCAACATGCCAAAACGCAAAGACCTCGACGCCGACGATGACTATGCCGCATCTTCCAACGATGACTACGACGATGAAGACGACGAAACGAAAGCACCCCTAAAACCCGCTCCCTCCTTCAACGGCGCCCTCAAAAAATACACCTTCACCAGCGGCACCCCCTCCCCATCACGCATCATCTTCGCCTCCGCCCGCGCAACCAAACCCACAGCATCACCACACAAACCAACTCCCTCCCCTCGAAAGCCCGCTCCCTCCCCCCGCAAGCGCACCACTACCGCCACCGCTTCCACCTCCACCTCATCCTCACCCACCCCAAAACCCAAAAAGAAACGCCCAAAACACACTGGCTATGCCCCACCAGCGAAATACGCGCACCTCTCCGGTATCCCCGACGTCCTATCCACGAACCTCATCTGCGTCTTCGTCGGCACCAACCCTGGTCTCAAAACCGCCGTTACGGGCCACGCATACTCGGCGCCTTCCAACCTCTTCTGGAAACTCTTACACCAGTCCGGGTTAACACCTGACCAGAGACGTCCCCCAACCGACGACCTTAAGCTCCCGGAACTGTACTCCTTCGGGAATACTAACCTTGTTTCCCGACCGACGAAGGATCAAGCTGAACTTAGTTTTTCGGAGATGGAGGCGTGTGTTCCTGTGCTAGAGGAGAAGGTGAGGAGGTGGAAGCCAGAGGCCGTGTGTATTGTTGGGAAGGGGATATGGGAGAGGATATACAAAGTTAAGGCCGGGAAGAGGTTAAAGGAGTTTGAGTTTGGGTGGCAGGAAGGGTGGAGGTTTGGTGGGGTTGAGGGGGAGTGGGAGGGCGCGAAGATATTTGTTGCGGTTAGTACAAGTGGATTGGTGGCGGGGTATAGTACCGAGAGGAAGTTGGAGATTATGACGGAGCTTGGGAGGTGGGTGGAGGAGAGACGGAGGGAGAGGGGGGAGACGGCCCCGAGGGGGTTGAGTGATGAGGTTGTTGAGAGGGCGGCGAGGGAGAGAGAGGTGGAGTATAGGAGCAAGGTGGTGGAGTGGGAGGCGTGGGTTAAGGTTGAGGAGTTGGAGGAGGAGGGTGTGAAGGAGGAGGAGATGGAGAAAGAGGGCATAAAGGTTGTAGAAAAGGAGAAGGGTATGAATGAGGAGGAGATGGAGAAAGAGGGTGTGGAGGTTGTAGAGAAGGAGGAGGAGGAGGAGTAAAAGCTGTCCATTGTTGACCTGATATCTACATATTTGTTTTTGTATTTACTATTACGGTCGTTATCGTTTGTATTTACTTCATATCTGACGTTTCGGTTTATTATACCAGTCATTGTTACTCTTGAGATAATTATCTCAGTTTTTCAGGTTGTCGTCGTCCGTCTGGCACGATATCGCGGTTCTATTGGTCCTATGCCTCTAAAAGAACAGAAGGATGATGTACCTCCGCCGCCACTATCCTCGTCCTGGCATCAAGGCTGTAGGCTCACCAGCTAAGAAACAAACGAAATGGACTCCTGAGGAAAGACGCCTTGATAATAAAGCTTCGAAGGAATGGTGACAGGTAAGTAGTCCAGATAATGAAGGCGACATAAGATTGCGAACCGGCCAGGCAACCTCTTGCTAATATCCTCCCATTTCTCACCCCCCCCCTAAGTTATCGACCGATATCCGATCCCAATACTCTACCCGGCAGATCCACAAATCTAGATTAACGAGTAAGCTCCATCGAATCACCATCCTGCCTTTTGGAGGCCCAGTGGGTTGGGATGATGCACTATAACTGACGACCGGTCATCGGCATCCAACATCCGAGATAGACGCCTCAGACCGGTTTCAAGAATGCCCTGTTTTATTTATTGAGCCTTGCATTAATTGCCACGCAGATCTCGTGGCAGATGTCATCGATGATCATCGATGGCGGGGGAGGGGCAAAATAAAAATTATAGTAAACGTACTTTACACCAGCATGCGCAACCATATACTGATGAAACAAATCTCCCCAGAGAATTCTTCTTGCCCTTAACAAGAAAAAAAAGAGGGAGAGTAATAAAGAATTAAAACAGTCCCGAAAGAAAAAAAAAACACCATTTAAATCTCCCCTTCTATGAAAAAACCAACCAAGCAAAAAAAAACACAAACTCCCCCACCCTGTTGTAAACCCATAGCGGCTGCAAAAAGTAAAGTAATGATACATCTCCAATCAGAGAAACCCAATTGGAACAAAAAAAAAAAGGCATGCTCACATCCACGAAAGTGATCCGACAATGACCGCAACAACTAGTAATCCCCAATTCCTACCCACCATCATAGCAGCACTACCATCATCACTCCCACCATCAGCCGTAGTCCCATTCGCTAGTGTTCCATTGATCAGCAAAGTCCTGGTGCCATTGACATCCGCAATCTTGCTGGTATATGTCTGCGCGTCATCAGGCAATGCACTAGCATTTTGGTACAACGCCTGCGTGTAGGTCTCGTTATGGTTCTCGTCGCACCCGCAAACACTGTATTCTTGGCAGAGACATAGAATTGGTAATGTTTCGTTCGTGTTTGAAGTAGTGTTGTGGAATAAAAGTGGTCGTGAGTATGGGTACGCGAATGCGTTGGCTAGCCAGAGTCCCGGGAGAAGTCCCAGTGCTGCGCCAGCGAGAACGTACGGCGCGATTCCGGAGGAGGATCGCCCTCCGGCGGTGTATGGCACTGCTGCACCGCCACTGTAGGAACCTCCAAATGTTCGTGGTGTGCCGGATCCGGAAATGGTGCGTCCGCCGACATTGGAGGCACTACGCGATGAGGTTAGATGTGGGGAGGACGGGGAGGAGGAGGAGCCACGGTACCTGCTAGTTCGGCCACCAGATGAACCACCACTGCCAGAACGGCCACCGCCACTACGTCCGCCTCCTCCTCCGCCGCCTCCTCGTCCTCCGCCACCACGACGCTTCTCGAGGGAACGGGGTGAGGACGATGACCAGGAGGAAAAGAAGGAATTCTGCGATGATGGAGAGACATCTGAACGTCTAATTTCGCGACCGTTGGCAATGGCACTGGTAGATGCGAATGGAGATGCCCATAGAACGATTGCAAACAGTGCTGTGGGAAGTGCAAGGTTGATGCGCATATTGAGCGTTGATTGGTTAGTAAGATTGATGTGTTCGGTTGAAGGTGGGGAGCGACAACAGATCAAAGATGCAAGGGGAAGGGTTTATTAAGTGTACTCTACAGGTGTTCTGAGTAAAGCTCTCTTTGTTCTAGCAAGGTGTCCTTAAAAGGTTGGTCGGAGAGTTTGTTTGATTGTATTCGCACGGTCTATCACCGGACTAAGAAGGCTAGGTCCTCATCGGGTGCTAAGCAAGGAATACACTCTAGTTGGTATTCATTGAATGCTTTGTTGCGGGCAGTGAGCGGGAAACGGATGTGGATTGATGTACCCATGACATATCTCCGCCTTTGATACTTGCTGAAACCCTCAGGATCTGCATCTGAGTCACCAAGTTCAGCCCATAGGGAATATATGTTGTGCGCATGCATATTTCCCCGCAGTCTTCGTCTAGACAAGGGATACGAGAGTTAGGTCATCACTAGTCAAACCTTTATACGTCTTAGGTTGCGCAGTCGCACAGCTGAGCTGAAGTTTCACAGGCTAAATCATGGTGGGACGAAGAGTGTTCGGATTTTTTGGGTTCAATATTCAGAATCGTATAAGGAAATGACCATCAAGGTCGACTCATCAATTGTGCGTTCAGTGTAAAAGGTAACATTATATTGACTCGACTGAACTCAACCGCCTAGGTGCATCTGTGTGTTTGCAGTAACGTGCTTCGGGTATACCCGCATCATCTAAAGTATAAACCAGAGCTTAACAACCATCTCGAAAGTTACACCAACCCCGAATTGCCAGGTGAACCCGTCATCTAAGCTTTCCGCCTTCTCTGCCTTTCCTCATACCAAAACTACATAGCACCATACGACGGCCTAGTCTCACGACCACCCGAAAACTCTCTCACAGCCTCAACCAACCTTCTCCTCCTCTTCTTAGTATCAAATATCTGCGCATGGTCACATTCCGCATACCAAAACACCATCAACTCTTCATCCACGCCCCACACTCTATCCTCCGTTTCAACCCTCGCTCTCATCTCCTCTCCGGTCAAGTAGCTCCAAACCTTCTCCGTATTCACCAATAAATCCCTCCTCCCCAACGCAACCGCACATTTCTTCCCCTTCAACTCTTCCTTCCACAGAATATTCTGCGTCCAGAAGAAATGGCGGCAAATGGTATGTGAGATCCCTGGATCTCTAGAGGCGAAGTATTCCAATTGCCGCTCGTTTGCGAGGCGGGGAGGACGCGAGGTGAAGTTGTAGGCTACGTTGGGTAGGTGCAATAGGAAAGCGATGGGGTCGATGAGGACTAGGGAGTTTACTCGAGCGCTGGATTGGGGGCAGTGTAGGAGGTGGGTTGCTAGGATTGTGCCATATCTAATACCGTGAAGTTGTTAGCGGGATATGTTTACGGTGACTAGGGAGAATTGGAAGAAAACTAACGAATGCGCAGCAAGAACGAATTGCCCGATTTTGTGGAAATTGAGGATTTCTTGTATCTGTTTTGAGAACTCGGCTGGTGTCGTGGGGTCCCCGCAGATACGAGTTGATATTGGCTAGAGGGTAAGCGGTGTTAATAGTAGTCCATGGTGGGAAAAGGGGGGGATGGTCACCATAATCTCAACAGCGATAATTCCAACACCTTTACCTAGTTCTTTCACCAATTCACCCAGAAGCGGGACATACGGATACATCCCCACCCCAAGTCCATGAAGGAACACAACCGGAAGTTTATCATCCGAAGTATGCGGACGGAACCAATACGACAAATCCTTCGCCGGCGAGTTCACACCCGTAGAAACCAACGGAGCGTGCGGTCTCCCAGGGAAAACCTCCAACCATCCCGCCGTTGGGAAAAGTCTAAACCCACGATACACAAGACGGGCAGAAGTAATGACATCGACAATATGCATCATCTAAGTTTCTTAGTTTTTACAACTCCACAAACGGAGGAGGGAGAAACTCACCCCATACCACAACAAGCTACGATGGCTCATTCTCACAGGATCCAAAGTGAGGCGTAAGCTCTTCACATCGGGATTATACCCTGGAGGCAACTCGATATCGAGTTCATGCTTGACAGCTTCAAGGTATTCTTCAAGCTCTGCTGCTTCTTCTGAGTCTGGCGCAGGTGGAGAGTCACGGTCAAGAAATCCCCATGTCAGGAACTCTGCCAGGTTCTCTCTGCGCACTGAAGCCCAAGGTGCACCATGGAACCAGCCGGAGAGGTACTCAGTGGGTGAGGTGATAGTGGAAATGCATTTTCCAAATAACTCTCGTCGCTCATCAGGCGTATGTGGAGCTGGATGCGGTGCTGGCTAACACAGGGTGGGTATTAGTGTTCTTGATCATGGCTGGGGGTTAATTTCCTTATAAACACTATTATTGCGCGCATCCAGCGTGGATGGACGTTGATAATATACCTAGCCCTACATATTTTTGCTTCTATCTCTTCTTTCATATCCATACCTTCTGTAACTTCTTACTCCACGGTAGATACCAACAAAGATAAAACAGCGTTTCCGCTATAAACCACACTTCGATAATCAAGGGTAGCACATGATTTTGTGAGATCAGTGCATAGGCTGTATAGAATATACTGATGGGGGCAACCGATTTCAGGCCGAAGATGCAGGCGCGGATGAAGATTAATGAGCTAATAGAGGTACCTATCATGATGATGGGCGCTGGCTGGTCTAGTTTTTGCTGGGATGGGAAAATAGAGGGGTTATAAAGGTACAGAGATAGGAGAGAGAGTAGTTGTGGCGAAGACGCCTACTATAAACAAGTATACTCAAAGTATATTTTTTGTTGGGATATAGGATAGGATAAGGCTGAGGTGTAAATGGGTGACGTAGACTCTAACTCTAGATACGAAAACAAGTACCCAATAGCAGACTACAGGCCTCTTCTTCACATGTTGCATACGAATCTTTTTCTCTGGGTGGTACCTATTTCGATGTATCGATATCGGGTTCCACCAATATTTTTCCCTCGTGAGTCCGAAGTACTCAAGTACAGTTTGGCATGTGGTTAATTTCTCCAGACAACTTTACTGTACAGGAAGGATGTTCATGCAAGAACGCTTGTTTTGTGAAGGGGTTAGGTTTTTTTAACATGTGTTAAAGAGTCCATCCGATCTAGATCTACTGGGCTGAACGGATAATGAGAGTAATCTTATGCATCTAATGTTATAATCTGGCCGTATGCGGTTTTGTTTGTGGTTGTCTTTTATTCAGAATAACGGATCTGGTATCCCGCGACACTACTCTAGAACAAAGAAACAGATGCGGACGGTGTCTGGAACATTTTAGCTCAACCTTTTCATGTGTCGCTCTTTTCGTTTGTGTGCATTCAGGCCAGCCACACAGATTTGCTCGAAAAGCTGAGCTGAACAAAAAGTTGAGCTGTAAGTTTGATTCGGGGGTGGTCAAAATGAGAGTTACACTCATCTCTAGAAAGACTGTATGCAGAAGCCGCGGAGTTCGGGCCAACATAAAGAGTGCCTAGATGTCCAACTCATCTTCCTCAAGCTTGTTTATAAAGAATGGTCATGGTACGAGGCTTTGATGGATTGGTAGATAGACGACACCGCCTGGCAATTGCAAACATCTCAGTCCAGTCTCAACAGCCCGCCTGGTGCTTCTGTAATCGGTTCCAATGGCGTTATAGCAGCCGCGGTCGAGCCTATAACCTAATGACAATTCTCATCTCTGTGTCAAGTCATTTCTTTTTTTTTGAAACGTGCTTCAAAGTCGTCGTCGTGGTGGAATTTACAAATACCTTATCCACCACGCATGGTTAGCTGAGACATTCTGGCACATGCGCACACCTCGTGTCTGTACGTATCCATCATTCCACCAATTGAGGATTGCAGGGCAATAAGCCCTCAACTCTACTCCAACCTATCATTTACTTCGACGAGCCGCCTCTGAATTGTGCCCTGGATCAGGCTGCAGGAAACGCTTTAGATGTCGGAACGTGGCATAAACGATCTGTTTGGTTCGATTCGCTTTTCTCTGAGCGATGAAAGGTGCAGTGGTGGTGGTGGTGGGGGGTAGAATAGATAGAGGACGTGTCTAAAGAAGCAATGTAACCAGAAGACGAGTTTGAAGAAGCAATACAAGCGCCAATAACCAAGTAAGTATCAATTTTTGTTACCGCAAAACGAAAGGTGTCGATGACTCGAACCATATCCATACCAGAACTGACTTTTCTTTTGACGTCAAGCAGTTCCTGATCGAAACTGTCTTCTGTTACTATACATTCTTCATTGTGGTACATGTATACAATCCCCACCCTGCATACTCTACAAAACCCCCCCACCATCCCCACTTCCCCGTCGCCATGATATCAAATACACCCTGCCTCGCTGAAATATGCAAACCCGCTCGCAACAAAAAAAAGCAAAACCCAAGCACAAATGCAATTACACCAACCCCGCTGCCGCCACTATCACCGCCGCCGCCGCCGCCGCCGCCGCTGATAACCCCCCCACCGAACACCGCCTCACATCCCCACTATTAACCACACACGTCGCATTTGCCACACAATGGCTCTTGATTGGACAGCACCCCGCCTTCGTCCCGGTTCCTAATCCATCCCATTAGCACTCCCTCCTCCTCCTTTTCCCAGGGGTATAAACTCACCGCAAGCCGTCTCCCCCGTCATACATGTAAGCTGGTCTATAGTCCCGCACGTTCCATCGGAGAAGCACGTAAGTCCCGCTTGGCAGCAGTAATTGAATCCCGGACACTGTTCGTACCCGCTACCACCCGGAATTGTCAGCATTCCCCCCCCGATTCGCCGGAAGGGCCAAGATACTCACTTATCACAGCCATATCCTGCTGTTCCCGTTTTTAACGCCGGTGTACGCTTCGATAGTGCTCGTGGAGGAGGAGGAGCGCGTCGTTTGAGAAGATCTGTATGGTAGCTGTCGGCGCAGGAGGCGGTAATGAACAAGCACAGGGCGAGGATCAAGGGGGTGAAGAGACGCATGTTTCCGGTTGTGGCGCAGAGATGGTAATGGCGATGGTGGTGGTTGTTTGCGGATCTGGGAACATGATGATCGCTGGTGGCGGTGGTTCCCTGTTGTCATCGGGTGGTTGGTTGCTGCCAAGGGGTGAGCCGAGCGCTCCGAGCTCAGAAAGCTTGTCCATTTTTGACCAATCGGAATAATTCTAGTTTAAGATCAGATAATTGTCACATCGCCCACAACATCGGGAACTGCAGCTCTGCTCTTCTCAATCGTCCCTGTCCTATTTATGACTAAAATAAAGTAGAGTAATGCCACAAGATGCCATTCTAGATATTCAATGGAAACAAAACAGTGTGGGAAATAAACGAGTTTTTTTTAAACCTTTACTCCTTCCAAAAACCATTGATACCCAGAACATAAGAGAGAAGAGAAAACGCAGAAATGAGAATGGGAAAACATCCACCAAAAATGACGGCTAGCGATGAGGAAAGCCCAAAAAGAAAGAGTGAAAGCTACAAAATACAGGAATTCGTAATGCAAAAACTCACCCCTCACCTCGTGTCCATAGTTCTACAATAGACAAAACGCAAGATGCGAAAGTTACAGACGTGCAAAAAAAAGCTAATAACACAATGCCCATGTAGATGTGAGGGGCATGAGAAGAGACAGAACTGGAGCTAAGGATGCGGAATCATCAAATAGAGCGCGCCAACGATTAATATTTCTTCCCCTTTCTATTCCTCTTTTTCTTACTTTTGTCGGGAATGACTACGGGCACATCAACCAGCTCCCATTCCATGTGCCGTATCATGTATTCATCGATGTGATCCGGTTCCCTTTCAACCCTGCCATAACCTTCACCGTAGATGTCGTGACCAAGACCTCTGTTGACATCTAATTCCGCAAGAGTTTCTCGCGGAGTGGCAGCGGCGGTGGTGACGGGTACAGAGATGTCTCTAGAAGCACTGACCTCATTACTTGTAATTGCTGGCGTGTTGACGGCTGGCGTATCCTTCGGGGTTTGGGGTGTTCCTCTTTCAGCAAAGTCTGCAACATCCGTGTCCACGACTTCCCTCTGCGCCACCTTCGCTGCTGCAACGTCTTCAACATCCTCTACAGCCTCAAGTGCCTTTTCCACGCTTCCACCGGGAATGATAGGAACATCGTCAGGTACTTCTAGCTCGTTGACAACATCATCTCCAAGCATATCTCGTATCGTTAACTTATTGAAATAATCCGTGGTAAAGTCTCCTTCTTGGATAACGACATCATCCAACATCCGCTTCTGGTCTGATTTCCGTAGGATGTTTGATTCAATAGTGTATTCTGAAACGAAACGATAGATGTGGACATCGCGCGTTTGTCCAATCCGATGACATCGATCCTGGCATTGCTTATCCATTGCTGGGTTCCAGTCCAGATCGTAGAAGATTACCGTATCAGCACCAGTCAAATTGATACCCAGCCCACCTGAACGGGTTGAGAGGATGAAAACCAAAATCCTAGTATCGTTATTGAAGCGGTCCGTAAGTGCTTGACGTTGTTCCACCTTGGTTGAGCCGTCCAAACGAAGATATCGGTGTCCGTGAATATTAAGAAACTGTTCTAGAATGTCCAAAACCTTGGTCATCTGGGTGAAGATCAACGCTCGGTGGCCACCCGCTTGCAGTTGACGTAGAAGGCTATCCAGGCGCTGTAGCTTACCACAGTCATATTGAAGTAGTCGTTTGTCGGGAAATGCTATTGACAATCGTATTCGTGACTGATGGAAGGGGTCTGTGGGATATTGTTGCTGGCATCTTCGGACTGCATCCACTCCTCGGGAAGTCAGTGCAATTTGTGGCATGTCTGTAGCTACAACTGCTGGTGTGATGCAGCCAAACTTTGTGATTGTGGATTCGAGCGATTCAGATCGCTGACTCAGAGATAGTATCATTCCGTTAATGATCTCTGACCGGCTTAGAAACCACTCTGTTATCCGATTCCGTGCCTTTGGCTGTGGCTTCACTGGACTTAGCGAGATATCACGCATACACGCTTCAACAAGATCACTGCTGCATAGTGGTTCATATTGGGTTCGAATCCGATTCAACCGTACACAGGTCTTCAGTTTGTCAAGATGGGATAGCTCTGATTGATACTTCATGTACCGGGCATTTCCATTGATTGTTGACAAGTCTTCCTCCACACGTTCGATGGTGGCCGCCTTCTCTTCGTAATATTGTCGCAGGAATTCGGTAGCCGAAAGAGCTGAGATTTCGTTGCAGCCTTTCCGTGTAAGGTGGTTGTTTTTTGCTGGTACTAATCCTGCAAACTCCAAAAAGTCTGTGCTGAAAGATGGATTGAAATTACCCTCGGCCAATAACCGCCGCCTGACAAGCAGCTCCTTCACCTCATAATCTGCTACCACAGATTTTTGCATTGCAAACGAAGTGACGATCTGCCTTGTTTCAAATAGGTCCGGATGATTACAGACTTTACGCAGTTGCATAAGGCAGTTGATGATTGACAGGTAATTACCCGAAGCCAACGTTTCCCGCGTTTTTGCCATAGACATAAAGTCATCGTATAAGTATCTCTGTCTTTTGGACAGTCGGCAGTACACAATATGCTCGAATTTTCCAGGCATCTGCTTTTCCACATCGGCCTTTAGCCGTCGTAACAGATATGGTCGCAGGACCTTATGGAGTTTGGTGATAGTGTTCTTAGCCTCGCCGTCCATCCCTTCGCGCCCTCCTTCGATCAATTGTTCAACCGGATGTGCAAACCATTCCTGAAACTCGTTCAAGTTGGCAAATCCTGCGGGCAGACTTGACGACCCAGAAGGCATGAGGAAGTATAGCAGTGACCATAACTCAACGAGGTTGTTTTGCAACGGAGTACCAGTCAATAGCAAACGAGCTTCAGATTTAAAGTTGAGAAGTGTTTGCCATCGCTGCGAACGGAAGTTCTTGATGTTATGCGCTTCGTCGAGAATCAGGTAGTGCCAATTTCGACGTTTAAAGGTAACCTGATCCTGAAGTACAAGCTGATAAGACGTAATACACACGTGCCACAGGTTATTGTCGAACCAACCTTTCCGCTTCTCGGCTCGTTGTTCTCGACTGCCATAATAGGTGAGGATTTTGAAGCCAGGTGCCCACTTTTTAAACTCCATTTCCCAATTAAGCATGACACTTGTTGGGACAACGATAAGATGAGGTCCCCAAACACCCCTTTCACAAGCGAGGTGGGCTAGCAAGGCGATAGTTTGGATTGTTTTGCTACACCAGGTTAGTGATTCGTTCTACATGGTTTCAACTCGAAGGCTAGGACATACCCTAGACCCATCTCATCGGCCAAAATCCCATTCGTATGATTGGTGTACAATCCAGCGAGCCAATCTAGCCCATAATGTTGGTATTCCCGTAAGGTGCCTCGGAGAAGAAAGGGAACTGCTGTTTTGATGACTGTTTGAGGTTGTGGTGTAGCATCGGGCGAGGTCGTGGGTGATGACTGGAGCGCGCTGTCCTTTGGGTCCAGTTGCGATGCAGAGGTAGCAGTTTCCGCATCAGCGGACTCACACTTCGTATCAACTGTAGGTATATCTTCGACAGATTTTGGCACGACCACGTCATCTTCAACCTCTACTACACGGGAGCGATCTATAAACTCCTCTTCAATAAGTTCTTCGACCCTAGTGTCAATATTAACAAGCTGAACTTCGTCGTCATCATCGTCATCGTTGTCATCAGTATTGGTTATGTGGTCTTCGGGCTCATATGGCACATCTGAATCTCCTTGAATTTCTTCCGGTTCGGCAGTCCTCCCTCCTATTCCACCATAGAACCCTAGCAACCCAGATTCCATTCCATCTTCGTCCTCGTCATTTTCGCTCGTAACACTTTCACTGTCCTCCTCATCGTCCATATCTGTGGACACGTCGCTTTCATCCATGAGAATATCATCTACTTCCTCTAGTTCGGGAGGTGAGAGGCCGTTTGCGATACTATTCCTTACAGTGTGCTCGTCCGTCATATCAACGTCAGACACTGGTTCTTGGTCAGAGTTGAAATCCAGCATCTCCTGGTCAATGTCCATTTCATCTCCAAGCTGTAGGCCTAAAGTATTTCGATGTGCAGATGTTGATTTGTCCAATACGGCATACTTAGCCCGCAGTTGTTCGACCGTAAGATTCGCGTCATCATCTTGGGCTTCAGCATCTGATTCAGATTCCGATGTGGACATATTATCCTCATCAATATCACCATTTTCATCCTCAGAGTCATCGCTTGCGTCCTCCTCCTCTTCTTCAGCATCAAGCTCCGACATGGAAACAACGGAGCCTAGCCGATCACCGCGACGGGCGTCAAGGAGTTGCGTTGAGTGTTCGAGCATTATTTTGAGATGTTCTTTTCCAGCTTCACGGCGTTCTTCCTCGGCCCGTTGGATCCTTCGCTTGTCCACCTCCTACATTTACGCATTAGCAGCAGCACTTATAAAAGGTAGGGCACCAGTGGGCATTGTGATTCAGATGAATGGGTCACTTGCCTTAGAGACTTCTTCCCATTTCCTTCGCAGTTGTGATATTTGCTCTTTGTATAGTTTTCGATTTTCTATGTACTGCTCTTGCTCAATTTCCTCCTGCGTCCTCGGTCTCCTGCTCTTGACTTCAGCCATGAGTCCTGCATTTCGTTTCCGCATAAGTTCCTGATGTTCCTTGCGTTCCTTGAACAACAACTTGCGAAAATGAAGTGCATGCGCAACAAGATGGTCATGATGTCCGTACTGCCGCTCAGGTTCCATCTGTTTTTCTGGAAGGAACAGAGAGCAATTTTCGCGTGTAAGTAAACCAAATTGAGCTTCGTGTTGTATCCTATTCCGTAGTTCTGCCTCTTCCCGAGCATTTTCCTCCGCCTCTAGCTGTTTTACTTCATTATGTTCCACGTCCTCTTGCCGTAAAAACTCCTGGAATGATGCGAACTGTTTCGGTGGTGGGATTTGAGAGGGATGTGTAATTACTGGCTTCGGTAGTCCAAACTTCAGTTTCAACTTGACCTTCGGCACATTGAAATTGGGGCTCAGCTCCAATTCCCCATCAGAGTCGAAGCTAGATTGCCCATCCGAAAATCCATTAGCATAAGAATCACTCAGTCGTCTTTTTGATCCAGCAAGTTCTTCTTCGGCAGCGGCCACAGCTTTCTTCAACGCACGAGCACTTTTTCTGGTGCCGATCGCAGGACTGTGTTTGGATTTTGTTGGAAGTGGCTTGGCTGGTGTTGTTTTTGCTGCGATTCTAGGTCGTGTGGATGTTGGCGGTGGTAGTGGTGGTGGTGGTGGTGGTGGTGCTACTGGCGGCGGCGGTGGTGCAGATCTTTTTGATGAAGGCGATCTTATTGTAGCAGCAGTAGTAGCAGCAGTTGAGTCCGTTGATTTGGTCGGGGTTTTCGTGTTACGACCTGATGCACGAGTTGGGGATTGATTTTGCACTCTGCCGTTCGTCTGCTGTTTGCTTGAGGATGCCTTAGCACTAGGGCGAGAGGCAGCAGATCGAGTTGAAGACACGTCATTCGTCTGTTGAACGGCCTGTCGTTGGGAAACCCTCGTTCCACGCGTTGGAGTCCCATTTTTCGGCGGAGATAATAGCTGGAGTGGTAGTGGATTGGTCCGACCGGATTTGCGACGGCCGTCAATGATAAAGGCTGTTGGGGTTTGAGTAGTAGCACTTTTCCACGGTGGCGAGTCGTCGAGCTTTCTTTTCTTAGATGACTTTTTGGTTTCGCTTGTTATTACGGGCGCGTCTGTCGGCAGAGCTACTTGCGACTCGGGTGTGGTCTGTCCATTCTCTGCAACAGCAGAAAGGATCAGTAACGGATAAGAAATTGATGGGTATCAAAGTAAAGTTGAATACCTTGTGAGCCGGACTCTCCGGAACGCCTTCGCGTGTTTCTCATCCCGACAGCTGTCGACGAGTGAATGGAGCGAAGCTAGCAGTCGTGCTTGTCGAACGAAATCGAAGAAAACATGGGAGATTTTGGTAGCGAGAGAAAGCCCTGATCCCAACGACTTTGCACACGAAATTTGAGGTTAACAGCGGCAGTGGTTGCTGAGTTATAGCGAGGGGCGCTGCGATGGGGTCTGTGGTGAGGTTTTACTGATGGATGTGTTGCTCACAAACCCCGACACCATTTCGGTCAGCCCCAAGCCTCTCAGTCTCTGGTTTCGGCACTGCGTGGTTGGGTTGCACTCGACCACTACTGCTACTGCTACTGCTGAATAACAAGGCGACAACGACTAACTCTCCGCCCATCCGTCGGTTCTCTTACTGCCGCGGTATGCTATATCTCAATGTATCAATTGTGCCTATCCAATTAACGTACCCTCCAGATGCTCGCCCGACAATTGACCGTTGCGCGGCCGCTCGTCCAACGAGCCCGCATCGTCCCCCTCTCCTCCGCTCCGACTCGATCATTCAAACTCGGCTTCCCTAGAGAGCCAATCACACAACCTATGGATCCAATCTACTACCCCTCCAACAACGATACCATCGACCCAGGAATGGTTGGTACATCCAGAGGGCTCTACGACACCGATATTCCCGCTAATCGAACCCGGACAGAACGGTGGATATGTAAACCCCATCCCTGAGAAGCGCCAGTTCAGAGATCCCTATGGCGACTGGTGGGATAAACAGGAGCGTCGTAACTATGGAGAACCGGTATGTCCCTCAATCATTCCTGGCTACATTCCTTGTATTTGACGGTTGTTCGCATAGCTTCACGAGGACAATGATATACTGGGCAGGTTCACTCCAGAAGAATATACTTGGACCACACCTGGAAAGGGTCTCTTTCAGATTGGCTGCTTCATTACAACCGTCTTTGGACTTCTGGGAGTCGTCTACATGTTCTATCCCGACAAACCTGCAGTACCTCGGACCTTTCCTCACCGAGGGTTGGAGCAGGCGTTGGGTGGGCCCGGAGCCGTCTCAGTAAGATGCCCTCTTACCTCTGAAAAGGTTAGGCCTGTGATGAAATATGGCTGACCTGATATCAACAAGGCTGCATCAGATGGCACCGACTAGTTGAATAGACACTCTTGATGAAGGGTGCGTGTGTGCGTTTGGTATGAAGTTATCAAGGTGTATATAATCAGCATCATCAAGAAGTGTATCAAGGCAGGCACTCTTATAGGAAAATGCTACCAAGTAAAATAATTCAAAGTGATGTAAGGGCCATCATTTCTAACGTTTCTATACCGTGGGATCGTGATTCAAGGCGTGATGTAGTATTCCCGTACCTTGCGTTTATCTGGGAGTGAGGCTCTTTCGCGTCATACAACAAGCTTCTAAACCGTTCTTTAGGGAAATAACAGCTCTCCAACCCACTTCATCAACATCCATCAACCACTCCATCTCCAAATACTTCAATACACTATCATTCACCAAGTGCACTCCACCCCGGCCGCATAATCAATATCCGTTCTCTGATCGATCGTTCCTCCACTACCAAGCAATAATGCCGAGTGCAACAGGCCAGGACTGGGAGAAGTACAAGAAGTTTGCCGACGAGGAAGAGGAAGAGAAGAAGATTATTCCGTTATCTGAAGAGTGTGTTCCACCTTTATCTGCCTCCCTTAGCTAGAGTAGCTAAGAAGATGCGGCGGAAAGATTTTGAGATGGACTGCTGGAGTTTCATGGCTGACAATTGTTTCACAATAGTGACATTCAAGTACTTAAAACCTACGGTGCAGCACCGTACGCTGCAGAAATAAAGGCAGTAGAGAAGGAACTCAAAGAATTACAGCAGAAGGTGAACGAGAAGATTGGTAAACAGCTCTCTCACATGTGTCGAGTGCACTATCGCTGACAATCTTTAGGTGTCAAGGTATCCAGTAACCACGTTAATTGATCTTTACGGCTTTACTAATGGTCTGGATAGGAGTCAGACACCGGATTGGCGCCACCACACCTGTGGGATATAGCGGCAGATAAGCAGCGGATGCAAGAGGAACAGCCCCTCCAGGTAGCTCGGTGCACCAAGATCATTCAGAGCGCCGACGACCCCGAGAAGGCGAAATATGTTATCAACGTCAAGCAGATTGCTAAGTTCGTGGTGAACCTTGGAGAACGTGTATCGCCAACCGATATCGAAGAAGGGATGAGAGTTGGGTAGGTGTCTTTAATGAGCTTCCATAAGTCAAAGTTTCAGTAACTGACTATGCTACAGAGTTGACCGTCAAAAATACCAAATTCTGCTCCCTTTGCCACCCAGAATCGATCCCTCCGTTACTATGATGACCGTTGAAGAGAAGCCCGATGTTACCTACGGCGATGTTGGTGGATGTAAGGAGCAAATCGAGAAGCTACGTGAGGTGGTTGAATTGCCACTTCTGTCCCGGAGCGATTTGTGAATCTTGGTATCGACCCACCCAAGGGTATCTTGCTCTATGGACCTCCTGGAACTGGAAAGACTCTGTGTGCCCGTGCTGTGGCAAATCGTACCGACGCAACCTTCATTCGTGTCATCGGTTCTGAACTTGTTCAAAAGTACGTTGGTGAAGGAGCGCGCATGGTCCGTGAGTTGTTTGAGATGGCGCGCACGAAGAAAGCATGTATCATTTTCTTCGACGAGATTGATGCTATCGGAGGGGCGCGATTCGATGATGGTGCTGGTGGAGACAATGAGGTGCAGAGAACTATGTTGGAGCTCATTACACAGTTGGATGGTTTTGATCCTCGAGGGAACATCAAAGTTATGTTTGCCACCAACAGACCCAGTACCTTGGATCCTGCTTTGCTCAGACCCGGGCGAATCGACCGAAAGGTCGAGTTCAGTCTTCCCGATCTTGAGGGTAGGGCCAACGTCTTGAGAATCCACGCCAAGAGTATGAGCGTTGAGAGGGATATCCGATGGGAATTGATTTCCAGACTGTGCCCGAACAGCACAGGTGCCGAGTTGAGAAGTGTGTGCACGGAAGCCGGTATGTCAAATGCGTTTCCACCTCAAGGTGAAATCATGAATTATCACTAACATGTTGTCATCATAGGTATGTTTGCCATCCGCGCGCGACGGAAGGTGGCAAACGAGAAGGATTTCCTGGCGGCTGTGGAGAAGGTGATCAAAGGAAATCTCAAGTTTAGTTCTACAGCACGATACATGCAATACAATTAGAAAGACACCCGGGCGGCCAGCCCGTGCAGATGGATGAATTTGTGGCGCTCGTGGTGATGGCTGTATCACCTCTTGTAAAGTAACAATCGGTAGTAATTAGCTGGATACCGGTCTGCTTTAATTGATTGTTTACTGGAGGAGTGTGTCTCCTGTCCCCAAATAAGGTCCATATTACCAGCATAAATCGACTTTGTAAACTCGGGGTGCTGATTGGAGGAAATCGGGCTTATTAAGTGCTTAAATGGTGAACCTCCGGCCGTTAGTGTGCGTGCCCCACGGTCATCCTCGGCAATCGGAGCTGTAATCATCCTCCTAAGCATTCATCTTCCGCCGTCGCACCTCTCTCTCATACTACTCCGCTCTACTTCTGCCGCTATACGTATATTTCTCCGTTCCTAAATTCAGCATTCTGTGGGTTTTGCAGAATCCATTTTGATTCACCATGTCGTCTTTCCTCCGGAGGGCCGTCGCATCTCGCGTGAGTGTCAAATCACCCCCGCCAAAGCCCGGGGGGTCCCGAAGCGCGAAAATAATTGCTGTGAGAGGTCGTTAATTAACTGAACATCTTGTCTTGCAGTTCTCACCCGCTTTAAGAGTACCTGCGAGATCATTCCACCAAACGAGACCAGCAGGTAACTTCGAACCCTCCCTGGACCAATTGGGATAACTGACGTGGTTCCTCCGTTGAAGCAAGAGTATGGGCATCACAACCTTTGCGCGCAAAGGAAGCATCACAGCACGTGTCTAGCAAATACCCAGTAATTGTATGTTTTCCGGCGTAGTCGATAAGGTGTCCTGCGAAATTACATTGACCGGAATTGTGATAGGACCATGAGTACGATGCCATTGTTGTCGGTGCCGGAGGTGCAGGTCTACGAGCAGCATTCGGTTTGGCAGAAGCTGGATTCAACACTGCTTGTATTTCTAAGCTCTTCCCCACCCGATCTCACACCGTAGCAGCACAAGGTGGTATCAATGCTGCGTTGGGAAATATGCACGAGGACGACTGGCGGTGGCATATGTACGACACCGTCAAGGGATCTGATTGGTTGGGTGATCAGGATGCTATTCATTATATGACTCGAGAAGCACCTGCGTCGGTTATTGAGTTGGAGAACTATGGTTGCCCATTCGTGAGTTATGGACAAAGATAAGGGAATTAGGGCACCGTAGCTAATGCCAGAGTTTAGTCGCGAACGGAGGATGGAAGGATTTACCAGCGTGCTTTCGGTGGACAGTCTCAGAAGTATGGAAAGGGTGGACAAGCCTACAGATGCTGCGCTGCCGCTGACAGGTTGGTCTTTGGAATTGGCAGAACCCGGAATAGCAGAGATTAACAAAATGTTTAGAACCGGACATGCTCTTCTCCACACTCTCTATGGTCAGTCCCTTCGCCACAACACCAACTACTTCATTGAGTACTTCGCCATGGACTTGTTGATGGAGAACGGCGAGTGCAAGGGTGTCATTGCCTACAATCAGGAGGACGGTACTCTTCACCGCTTCCGAGCCCACAAGACTGTTCTTGCAACCGGTGGTTACGGACGTACATACTTCTCTTGCACTTCGGCCCACACCTGTACCGGTGACGGTATGGCTATGGTTGCTCGTGCTGGTCTTCCCAACCAGGACTTAGAGTTCGTTCAATTCCATCCTACCGGTATCTACGGTGCTGGTTGCTTAATCACTGAGGGTGCTCGTGGTGAGGGAGGATACCTGCTTAACTCCGAGGGAGAGCGATTCATGGAGCGCTATGCCCCTACTGCCAAGGATCTTGCCTCCCGTGATGTTGTTTCCCGGTCCATGACCATGGAGATCCGTGAGGGTCGTGGTGTTGGTGCCGACAAGGACCACATCTACCTCCAGCTTTCCCACTTGCCCGCGGAGGTCCTCCACGAGCGTCTCCCTGGTATCTCCGAAACTGCATCCATCTTCTCTGGAGTTGATGTTACCAAGTCGCCAATTCCTGTTCTTCCGACCGTCCATTACAATATGGGTGGTATCCCCACTCGGTACACTGGAGAGGTCATTACTGTCGACGAAAATGGAAATGACAAGGTTGTTCCCGGACTTTTCGCCGCTGGTGAAGCAGCATGTGTGTCCGTCCACGGAGCCAACCGTCTCGGAGCCAACTCCCTTCTGGATCTCGTCGTGTTCGGACGTGCCGTTGCCCACACCATCCGTGATACCCTCACCCCCGGCACTCCTCTCCCGCCTGCTAGCGCTGACATCGGTGCTGAATCTATTGCCCACCTTGACAAGATCCGTAACTCCAGCGGACCCAAGTCTACTTCAGAGATTCGATTGGCGATGCAAAAGACTATGCAAACTGATGTCTCCGTTTTCCGTACCCAGGAGTCGCTTGATGAAGGTGTTGGAAAGATCACCAAGGTCGACCAGACCTACGACCAGATTGGAATCAAAGACCGCAGCATGATCTGGAACTCGGACCTTGTTGAGGCCCTGGAGTTGGGTAACTTGCTGACTTGCGCTACTCAGACAGCTAACGCTGCAGCTGCACGAAAGGAGTCCCGTGGTGCTCACGCGCGTGAGGATTACCCAGACCGTGATGATAAGAACTGGATGAAGCACACGCTTTCATGGCAGAAGAAGCCCCATGGAGAGGTTAAACTTAGCTACCGAGGTGTCGTCTCCAACACCTTGGACGCGAATGAGTGTGCTCCTGTGCCGCCATTCAAGCGTGTGTATTAAATGTGCTTTTGTTCTGGGTTTTGGTGTTGGTGGGATTTCTTAATGCAGTTTGTGCTTGAAATGTAGGATGTGATAAATGATAGGTGATGGCATGTACTGGTTTGTCTCCTTGGACACAGTACATGTGAATAAAAAAAGGGCAAGCAAGGGTGGAAGGGGCTTTCATGGGTTTCTGGCACGCATTGTTACTTCTCACCTGTATACTGTTCCGTTGAAGTTTTATATTCCTTTTGTGTAGCTTTGAAGCTGCGTTTTTGCAATAGATCTGCATCTGAGCGTCGGAGGTATAAATAAGCATGATAAGCATGAATCTACATGATGGTTGTGCAGTATAATAGTGGAATCTGGAGATTTTGTTCCTTCTTTGCACGTCTAGATATCCTTCCTTGGTGCCGCCATTCCTTTTGTTCTGTTATATGCTGTTTCAGTTGTGCTTCGAGACAATTGATTCCTGCATGTCACGAATGATGCAGAATGATGCAGAATTTACCCGGCAAAACTTCATCTGCTGTTGGCCCTCAAACCAGCGTAGAGCTAGTTGATAGCTAGCACTAGCTTCTCTATCCACAACCATCACACAACAATGGTATCCGCCCTCCGCTTCAAAGGCGAAAAGAAATCCAAAAAGCGGAAGCGCATAGCGGGAGGCGAAGACGAAGACGGCGAATCATCCGCACTCGCACCTACCTCCAAGAAACCCTCCACCAAAAAGGAACACGACTCCGATGAAGAAGGCTGGGTAAACTCAGAAGTCCTTGGTACCCCCTCTATCCCCCTCCTAGCTACTTCCCCGCTAACAATTAAAACCAGACGATCTAACAGGTCCCATCCTCATCACTCTTGCAACCACCCCACCCTCCTGTCTTGCCTCGGACGCAGCAGGAAGCGTATTCGCCTCCCCATTAACCCTAATCACCGGCGAAAACCTCTCCACCGCGGAACCGAGCGATGTACAGCAGGTATGGGTTTGCGCACGTGTATACGGGTCCACGACGAAATTCACGCTGAAATCCCATCTGGGTCGGTACCTATCTGTGGACAAGCATGGGGTTTTGAGCGCGACGAGAGAGGCGATCTCGCCAGAAGAGGAGTTTACGCCGGTGCGTGCTGAGTTGGGGGGTGGGAGGTGGGCGTGGCAAACGGTGAGGGAGAGGTTTATTGGTGTTGAGGAAGGGGGGAAGGGGACGGTGGTTAGGGGGGATAGGGAGGAGATTGGGTTTTGTGAGACGTGGATGGTGAGGTTACAGAAGAGGAATAAGGTGAGGGTTAAAGCTGGAGGAGGAGGAGGAGGGACGGCGGGGGAGGGGAAGATGAAGGATAGGGTTACGAGGAGGGAGCTGGAGGAGTTGGCGGGGGTGAAGTTGGAGGATGAGCAGGTTAAGATGTTGAGGAAGGCTCGTAGGGAGGGAGGGTTTCATGAGGCGTTGTTGGATGTGAGGGTGAAGCTTGGGAAGCATGATAAGTTTGCGTATTGATTTGTGGTTGTCGGTGGGAGCGGGGGGATTGTACGATAGAGTGTGATTCACATGGGCAAAATGAAGATGGGAAAACCTTGAATCCAATTCCCCCTGCCCAGCTCTAGATCTGTTGGCATCATGTTCCAAGTCAAAGTTGGAGAGAACCGAAATTGCGCTCCAAAATTCCTAGCTTTAAGGATTTTGAGACTTCATGATAATTACATCATAAATTCTAGGCCCGTAAATTCTGGGCCTATAATTCAGGCCCACATATATTGCGTGTAGCCTAGCACCGTAGCGCAACTCTATACTAAGTACTTAAGTACCTAATGACAGCATCCTTCTCACCTCCAACATGGAATTCCTCACCACCCCCGTTGTGCGCCATTGTATACGCCACCCCTTGCTCTCCACCCTATCTCTCCTCCGCCGCTCCTATTCCGACTACCTCACCCTGGACAACGCCAATGTCACCACCACCACCACTACCACCACAACCACCACCACAACCATAACCCCCGACATCGAAACCATCAAACGACACGCGGCCTTCAAAGCGGTCGCCGACAATTTCCCACCCAAAGCCACATACATCGGCATAGGCAGCGGATCCACCGTCGTCCATGTCGTCTCCGCAATTCTCTCCCTTCCTCCTGACTACAATATCCTTAACACAACCTTCATCCCAACCGGCCACCAATCCCGGCAACTCCTCCTCTCCTCCGGTCTTCGCGTAGCACCTATCGAGACCGCGTCCGAGCTCGAAGTTGCGTTCGATGGCGCAGACGAAATCGATAAACACAGGAACTGCATCAAGGGAGGAGGGGCATGTCTACTACAGGAGAAACTGGTGGCAATGAAAGCACAGAAATTCATTATTATTGCTGGTAAGCTTTGTTTTTTTTTCGCTGCTGCTGCTACTGCTGCTACTACCCACCGGAATTAAAAGGGAAAACTAACCCCGACTCGGGATAAGATTATACAAAACACCACACCACCTCTCTCGGCCTCCACCGCAGTATCCCAATCGAAGTATTCCCCGCCGCAGCTCCATACGTCCTGGAGCGTCTGGAAACACTTGGATCCGTATCGCCGACGGTGCGGATGGGTTCGCCAGCAAAGTTAGGTCCATGCGTAACCGATAACGGGAACTTCATAATCGATGCGCCATTCCCAGATGGGTTTGAAGGGGATTCTTGGCCGAAAGCGCCTTCGGCGTTAGGACCAGGGAGGAATAGGGGTTTGTTGGGGAAGAAACATTGGATTGAGACTGTTAAGGCTGCGAATAAAACGGGGGTGGGAGTGGGGGATTCGTTGGAGAAGGTTAATGAGCTTGCGCAATTGTTGAATGGGATTGTGGGCGTGGTGGAACATGGGTTGTTTTCGGATGTGGATAGGAGGCCGAGTTTGGTGTATATTGGGAAGAAAGATGGTAGTGTGGGTGTTTTGCCTAAGAAGACTAAGGGTGAAAAAAGGGGAAAGAGGAAGTCGAAGACTCCCATGAGTGTTGAGGAAGGGGAGGAGAAGGTGGAGGAGGGAGAGGGGAACGGGGATATGAAAAACCCAGACAATGAAACTAAGAGGGAGAAGAGGGAGAAGAGGAAGTCAAAGACTCCCGTGAGTGTTGAGGAAGGGGAGAAGGCAGAAGAGGGAGAGGAGAATGGAGATGTCAAAAAACTAGACGATGAAAGTAAGAGGGAGGAGAGGAAGTCGAAGGCATCCCTGAATATCGAGGAAGGCGAAGAAAAGGCAGAAGCGGAAGAGGAAGAGGGAAATGGGAATATCAAAAAACTAGACGATGAAGGTACAAGCACAGAGCTTACAGAAGAAGCAGTTATTCGGCCTATTGCTACTTAATCAGGGCGCGTTCAGCTGCCGAAATTTCCTCATGATATACTGCCAGGGAAAAATATATATCCTCGAAACGGTACCATTAGTATGCAAGTGTCATAAGGAATGAAGCATCTGATCCATTCGGTGGTATCACCTTTTTCTACAAAGCGAACTATTTCCTCTTCATTTTGTTACAAAGTCCAAATTTCGAACCGTCATACAGCTGCAGTATTTGCACTTTCAGCGAAAAATTCTTTACTCCCTCCTGTTCTCGGTAGAGCACAGACAAAAAAAAAGGGTTTCGTCGAGTTTGAATGAATCCAAACCCTAACCACGACCCAAAAAACCATCCCAAAAAATCATCATAGCCTGGGAGAAAATATATCCACCAAACACTCCCCTTCAAACAAGCTTTTCCTTTTTTTTTGCCTATCCAGTTGTATCGTCGATAAATGAGAAATTTAATCTCATCAACGCGTTCTGTCGTGCTTTGTAGAACTCATACTACAATCTCTACTTTTCTACCTCGACTCAAAAACACCTAAAATGCACCGCCAACGCACGCCCTCATGAGTATACGTATGATATGATGTGATCCCTCCCCGTTTGCCTGGAAGTATCCAAAACAAAACCAAAAAAAACGCCAGATGCCCCCATTCCCTTTTATGCTAATGAAAAGAAAACGAAAAAAACCTCGGCTAAGAATTCTGAAACTACCCCGTTCATCTACACCTTAAGACAGCAAAGATTAAATGGAAGATAAGACACAAAACCTGATTTTGTAATACCGCGCTCCTTCGGTATATAAAAACACCGTAACACCTAATGACAAAAAACGAAAAAAAAAAACGCCTTTTAGATCGAACATAGGAAAAATAGGATTATACAGCCAGCTCCGTTCCAGCAAGAACGGAGCAACAGAAAAAGAACGAGCCCAAACGAACTGGCTTGATTGCTAAGGTGTTCATTCGATGGGTGCCTTCTTTTCTGGCGTCTTTTTGGGTGCCTTGGTTCTGGGCAACAGAGGTCATTCGGCCTCGGGTGTTGTCTCAGATGAGGGTGTTTTGGTCGTAGGCGGCGTTGGTAGTCCTGGTGTCATTGAAAGTGGTGTACCGCCATCGTATCCCATGCATGTTCTCAAAACCTGCCTTAAACACTTCTTATCAATTGGTTTAGGAAGGAAGTAATTCATTCCGGCCCTGAGACATTCATTCTTATTACCCTCGTCCGCAAAGGCAGTCAGTGCCACGATTGGAGCGCTGTATCCGAGTTTGCGAACAGTTCGGGTACATTCGATACCATCAAGACCAGGCATCTGTATATCCATCAAAACAACCCCGAAGGCCTCGCCGTTGTCCATGGCATCTTTGATTTTTGAGAGTGCTTCTTGACCATCTTTTGCCAGCGTGATATCTAGGACGGGTTAGGCATGAAGTGTTAAGATTTAGCTGCACAAAGGCTTACCGTGGAACTTTTGCAATTTCAACATTTGTAGAATGACAGTGCGGTTTGTAGGATTATCTTCAGCAACCAAAATCTTCAAGTCTCCCCCACATTCGATAGACGCCGGGTCGAGCATATGGCCTTTGGTAAGGCGTGGTTTGTTATCCTTTCCATAAGTTGGTGGAGCCGCTGGCTCTTCTATCGTCTGTTCTTTCAAGCCAACTGGCACTTGAACCGTGAACGTAGAGCCTTTACCTACTTCGCTCTCCAGCCTTATTGAACCACCCAACATCTTGATAATTTGTCGACAGATGCTAAGTCCTAATCCAACCCCGTCGTGGACTTTGGATAGCCGCATTTCGGCTTGAATAAAAGGCTCAAACACTTTTTTATGGAGGTGAGTAGGTATTCCAGGGCCATTGTCAATAACGATGAACTCGAGAAAATGGGTTTTGTCCGATTGAGTTGCTGGTCGAGTGGAGGCGTCATCGCTGGCGGTAGATGGTGATCGTGAGAGCGTCTTCGGAGTGCCATTCGGTTCATTTTCGATGCGGCGTAATCTCTCCATAGTACCATCCGCCGAATGGCGAGGAATCAGATTGATGCTAACTTGAACATATCCGCCTCGTCTATACTTTCGTTAACCCATTAAACTTCGAAGACAACGAAATTGGGATTATACGGTGTAAATTTGAGCCCATTCCCCACGAGGTTGTACATGCACTGTGCAATCCTCTTGATATCGGCAATGAATATCAACTTTGAGAGGTCTGCTTGTGCTTCGACAACATCTAAATTCACGCCGCGTTCATTGGCAGTCTTTCCAAAAACTGCCATGAGCTGTTTACCCACGACGTCAATCGTGAAATCTTCGTCCTCGGCCTCGGCATTTCCTTCCGGAGACCCGACTTGGTTCTTCGAGAACGTAAGAAGTTCATTGATCAGATGTAAAAGCGATTTTCCAGACATAGCAGCAATTTCAAGACTTTCCCGGATATCCGCCACACCCTTCGCATTAGCCTGCTCCATGGCCACATCACACATATTGATAATGCCATTCAACGGTGTTCTAAGTTCATGGCTGATGTTGGCAATAAATAGCGATTTCGCTTCATTGGCCGAGACGGCAATCTTCCTTTGATCCTCCGCTACTTGTGTTTGTTCTTCTGCCAATTGACGTTGCTCCTCTGCCATTCTTTTCTGTTCAATCAACTCCCTTGTCCTTTCTGCAACCCGATCTTCCAGGGTAGTATACTGCGATGCCAACTCGTCCGTCATTTGGTTGAATGTCTCAGTCAAGGACGTAAGCTCGTCATGTATGAGGTGTTTGCGCTCCCGTACTTTTCCAGGGATCCGGAATCCGCGTGGACCATCGCCAACTGGGTCACAGCTACTTCCCTTTTCGGATTTCCGTCGTTTGGTAAGATTGCCAACGCGTGTAAAAAGACCAAATTTTCCACTCTCTGCATCATTGATATCAGTGTCTCCAGGAGTAGGCGAGCGGTCATGGAGTTCGTTTAGAGAATCAGTAGATCCAAAGCGTTGTGTGGTTTTCTCGGTTGCCGCCTTCAGTCTCATAATCGGACGAACAGACAGATGTGCCAACGGCCATACTATGATCATGACTACTGCGAATGTTCCAAAAACTGTAGCAAAGAGTAATGTCTCCAACTGAGAAATCGGTGCGAACGCCTCGGACTTGTCCTGTTCGATAAGCAAGCCCCAATCCACCAGTGCACCCTGAATTGAGGGCATGGCATAACCGACTCCGACATTCTTTCCCTCAGAGTTCCAGGCATCCAAATCAGCTCCTCCCTTCTTCGGCGAGACTTTCTTAACATAGAGATCCCAGACAGCCTCATACTGTTTCAATTCCCTTGTCTGACCGGCCAACGTGGATTGGTTGTTAGGTGGAAACACATAGACGAATTTATAATCCCCAACTTCGCTTTTGAGCGAGGACAGCGACTGCACCTCGCCTTCGTCCTTGTCTTTGTCGTCGATTGGCGGTGGTGTATCAAGATATGTCCGAGGGTTGCCATTGTTGCTTATTCGTGTATCGTTCCAAAGACCATTCACCCATGCCGGTCCCACGAGAAGGCTTTTTCCTGTAGTCCCCAGTCCTCTCGTGTCTTGCAGAATAGCCAGCAATGAACTTGCATTTATCACGACTGTCGTAAATCCCACAAGATCTCCCTAACACTATTAGTAACAAGACATAAAACTAAAGATATAGGAATAGTTACATTGCTCCCTTTGACTTGCTCGAACACGGGAAAAGTAAAACTCACGATTGCAAACGAGGTGTTGACAATCAAAGGACCTAGTAGTAATCCGCCCATTTCCACAATATATTGAGGAGTAAATATCCTGGTGGTATCCCCGGTCAAATTTGGGTTGCGGTACTCGTCCTGCAAGGGAAAGAGTTCCATTGAAAACCCATCGTGCACCGGCTTGCCCTCACTCTTATTCCTAGCAACTTCTTCCCAGAAAAGCTGATGATCATGGTGGGACCCGTTTTGCCGTTTCATTATCTCTCCCGCCATTCCGTTTTCCGGCGACGGTGGAAGCACAATCCCAACGGCGTTGTCCCCAGTAATATTGAGCAAACCAAGATAGCTTTGTGTCCCAGAACCAATATTTATCCGAGTCCCATTTGCAATAGTTCCATTGTAATCGGGATTATTGAGTCCTCCGATCCAGGTACCATTGATATAATCGCCCTCGTTCACGCTAGGTTCTGACCCATTCTTAAGGCGGGCATCAAAGAGCACAATCTGCAGGATTTCTTGAAATCCGCCGACGCGAGCCGAAGCAGCATTCTGCAAATCCTCCTCCACTCGAACCCAGTTGTCGAGTGAATTATTGCCAAATTTCTCGTATCTCCGCAGTGCGCTTGTCACTAATGAACGAGTCGAGATACCATAGGCGACGTGGTATAGTATTGTAAATGTTTGTGATATTTGGGCAGATTTCATCGAAACAGCCATCGAGATTCGGTCCAGAGAGACGGACTGTATTAGACGGCGGTTATTGACCCACTTTACACAAATACTTATTAGCTATTCGAGTTGCGTTGGGCTACGAACAAATCACAAACAACCGTAAAGAATGCAATACATACAAAGATGAGTGACAAAACCCCAACAGCCGTTACAGCGGTTAAAGCAACCAAAATGCTCAACTGTTCCCGTATTTTGATTTTGATCCGAAAGCCCGACGCCCGGCGAAGGAGCGCCGGGCGAAAACCTCCTGAAAGAGGCATTGGAGGAGGCCCGTTACGAAACAAAACCGCAGTGCAAGTAGTCAGGTACCTAGGAAGGTGTGCGAATAAAATAACGCGGCGGCTTATTGTAACATCAAGACGGTGGGTATGTCGGTTGAACGAGGTGAACAAAAGGAACGGAACTGTCCGCAACACCGAGACAAGAATCGATGGAAGGGTGAAGCTGTTGGGCTCGTAAGGGGACAGTAGAATGTAAGGTGAGTTCGAGCGACGCTCTCCCCACGAGACCTAGCAGCATGTATCTAAATAGCGCTGTCTACTAAGTTGCTGCACTTCCGTATCCAGCATTTTAGACGAACGCCGCGCCACAGGCTTGCTCGGGAACCAATCCAGTCGTTGGCAAGATTACCGATCACTGTATTTTGCGTCTCAACAGACAGAGCAAAGACAGACCATGCAGACGTGGAGACCAGAGACCGGGTTGCCTCTTTGCAGAGTATTGGGCTTGAGTCGCGTTCGCCAGGGTATCTGGTATACCAGCCTTGCCGATCCACGACGCTGCATGTTCGTTCGATTGATGTGTAGATTTGTGTGGAGGCGGCAGCCAATCTAGAACGTCTGTCAGGGAGCGCCCTTGCCCCACATACGATTAATTCGTTTTTGCTATCAATTCCTTTTTAGCCGGTGATCAATTCTTTTTATTACGGGTAGGCCCCAACCCGACTGGTGTTCGGACTATGGTGGAGCTCACCTAAACGGGGCCGATTGCGACCACAAAAACGCCCCAACTTCAACCCTTTTCAACTCAACCACAACAAATAAATAGTTATTTTTCTCAGTGTGAATTTATAGATTAGATGATGGAGAACAATTCTACAGTTCCCATTGTTTATTTGCAGTTGTGGTGGAGGTTAAAGGCTTTAAAACCCTTGTAATTTGTATGAGAACCAGAAAAAACATAGACACCTTGGTACTGCTTGGTAAGGTCTATTTGTAGTTTTTGATTGGCTACAAGACATTATTCAGCAGCAAAAGCCACATCAACTTCCTTTTTAAGACGTCACATGATGGTTCTGGCCTAGCTCTTCGGATAAAATAAAAAAGGTTCAAACATGCCAGCTCACTCGACTCCACTTTTACCCCTGTCACCTCCCCCCCGGTCACGGCTAAGCAAAAACGTAGACACCGGCCCTATATAGGTGAGCTCCACTATAGTATGTAATCCCAGAGACTCAATTTTGACAAAGGCTTTGTAACCGCAGCGACACGATGCTAGCAGGGTGGTGCAGGGAACTACTGAGAAACCTTAATGACCTTTAGTTAATCTCGTGGGAGATCGAATGTGCAGCTATCGTAAACTCGGGCAGATGGGCTTCTTCAGGTGCGATCCCACGGGGTGGATTTTGCCTGCCTACTTCGAATGCTCTCTTCCCTTCTGACACACGTATGGGCTGACGAATGTAGGGTGAATGGAAAAATTTGAAGTGAACCGCCCAATCGAAATAAAAGCTCATATCGTCGTCCTCGTTGGAACCGATCCTGGGCCAATTAAGATCAAGGCAGAACCGCAGAACCGATGGACTGGGCTTACACCGTGCATAAGTTTGTAACCCCACTTTCTGACAATCACATATCATCCCACGAAATGGATGAAACTGCAGTTGCTCACAGGCATCCAGTTCACGGATCCACTGCAGTTAGAGGCAGCGAATCACGCCCCGGAGCTTAGTTACGGATAGAGCGTTGTCAAAAGCAATAAGTCCAGGGTTAACCTTCTGATCTCCGATGCACAAACCACTTCTTCGATAAAGTTAGTATGGGATTTAGAATGGTTTGTGTTAAGAAATAAATAGCAGCGGGTAAGTAGGTACCGAGACTTGAAGGTTAAGCGATAACTGCACTTCAACCTCTCAAATGCACAAATCGTTAACAATATTCAGACATAATCATCAGACATGAATAAGTAATCTACCGGGTAACAGGGAACCGCTTCCATTTCACGGCGAGACTTGTCTCCTCTAGACATATTCTTCACATTACATCTACATATCTTGCAAGACGAACAGGGCTTATGCAGCAACGAAGACTTTTTAAATCCAGCTGGCACAGCCAGTCTTTCTTCCCCTTTTATATACAAGCCCTTTTCTACTTTACAGAGCAAATTCCCTTTACCCAACCATGATCCATATGGTATTGAATGCAACCTTCCAAAATGCAGCCCAGAAACCCAAAAATCAAAAACACCATTAAAAAGAAAAGCAAAAGCGAAGCGTCATCCATTCATAACCAAACCCCAAAATCAAAAGATGCCTGACCACTATTGTGCCTGATCGGTATTTAGGCACGGAACTTCATAGCACGGCGACGTTGCTTGGCAGCAGCAGTAGGAGTGGGCGAAGAAAGATAAGCCTTGCCAGTGTGCGTCATGCCGTCGATAACCATAACAATGTCGAATTCCTGGCCGGTTGGATTCGTGGGAGTAGCAGGATTCGTGGGAGTAGCAGGATTCGTGGGAGTAGCAGGATTCGTGGGAGTAGCAGCATCCGTGGGAACAGCAGAACTGGAAGTAGCGGAACTGGGCACCGCTGGAGCATTGGGGTCAGCTCCATTGCCGGCGTTCTCTTGGTTGGCTGGGGAAGTAGCAAGGGAAGGGTGATATTTGCCGTCATCGAATGTGGGAGTTGGGGTTGCACCGGATCCTGAACCAGCATCGGTAGTCGGTGTGCCCGGTCCAGAGCCTGAGCCTGAACCAACGCCACCAGTCGCCGATGGAATTGCTGCTGCTGTTGAGCTGGAGCCAGAACCGGACCCTAACCCCGAGCCGGTGCCAGAGCCAGAACCAGAACCAGAGCCAGAGCCAGAGCCGGAGCCGGAGCCGGAGCCAGAGCCGGAGCCGGAGCCGGAGCCGGAGCCAGAGCCAAAGCCAGAACCAGAAGCGCAAGTCCCCACAGGCGAAGAACCGACCGCAGTATTCTTTGCAATATCTTTTCCGGGATTGGGGATATCCAAAACACCAGAGCCCTCGGCGTTAGAGGAACATCCGTTTCCAATGTTGGCAACGAACATATCCGGCAACGCATCAAGACCACCCCCACTGCCACCAGTGATTGAAACAGCAGCACAGTTCATGTACATCTCACTATTCTCGTTGTAAGTACACAATTCGGCATAAAAGAAGAAGTGAATCTTACCGGTTACCGATTAGATTGAACCAAGACCATGCAAATATCGCCTTGCCAGACTTTGCCCCTGCCGGCACAGTGAATGGGAAATTTCCACCGTCCAGACCCGCTGGGCAGTTTCCGATATAGGTTTTCATAACCTTCCAGGTCTTGCCGCCGTCTTCTGAGAGTGAGGCCTGGCAGGATCCTCCACCGTGGGGTGCACCGCCTGCGCCTATAGTAAAGGATTGTGAAGACCCAGCTGCCCAGGAAGCAACCGGCTGGCCGGCGTCGCTACTGAGAAGGCTCAGTTTTCCCTTGCATGGGAAGTCACTACCGCTGGCGCTGAGAGGAGCGTTATAATTGGAATCGGCAGCTCCTGCGGGAGTGAATTTGTTTTCCTTCGATCCGAGAGGGGCAGGGTCGACCATGTGCATGTGGGCACTGGCGGTGGCGGCCATGAGCGCAGCAACGAGAAGGGATTTCGTGAAGATCATGGTTACTGTTTGGTTGAGACGAAAGTGAAGGGGTCTCCAAAATGATCAGTGAGTTATCTGTCTATAGCAGTTGTTGTTGTTCGCTTGATATATGAGAAGAGAATGGTAGGAAGCCCGTTCCTTAAAAAGAAGAAGTGGAGGGTCGAATAGAAAGAAGAGAAAGAAGGGAGGGACAAACGGAACGTTCCAGACGAACAATGGTGTCTTCGGGCTGCACTGCAAATGACCGTGATGGATAGAGAAGAAAGGAAACATCCTGAAGTTGAAGAGGAAGAGGGTCTATATACAAAGGTCCTTCGACTTGCTTCCTGTCTGCCCTACAACTTGGACCCCTTAACCACCGTCATCAACTTGACCCTTCCCTGTCACCTGTAGCAAGTTATCCGAGAATTGAGTTGGGCAAAGGCCTTCAATGGCGGCGGAAACTTTAATGGTATTATGCCGCCGAGGAGGCGTCTTATGTGAAACTTGAGGCAGTGGTACGTAGCCGTGGATTTGGGCGGTTATTGGATGGAACAGAGAATGAGGAACGTTAACGGGAACCAATCAGCATGCAGACACACGATCGGTTCACGCCGATCAGCCGAGTCTTAGCATGTGGGGAAACATAAAGTGTTGCATCTTTTCTTCAATCTCCACGCTACTCATATCCGGGACGTCCATTTCATCTGTGTGGCTTGGTTATTTCTAGTGACCGAGAAAATGAAACGCCAAAACTAATCTCGTTCTCCAATTTTTTTCACCAAGCGATCAACCGCCCGTCTTTGCTGGCAAAATACAGCAATATTGAAACCAAATGTCTTAAAGCACACAATCTTGTGCGTCATTGCGCCGAATTGCGTGGCTCGGTGTTGTGGCGGTGCTAGTGAAGTCGAAGGACAAAAAAATTTCGATCCGACTCGTGAATTTTTAGGTTAAAATTATCACATCGAGGCCTTGCTCTCTCCCTGCTCGGACTTGACCTCTAAAAATTGAACTTTATCCCACATAACGGCATTCAAAGAATTGATCTAACGCCGCAACACATCATCTTCTTTGCGCTCAACCCCTTTGATATCATTAAGGTTATGTCTTCCTTAGCAACAACAGCAGCAGTGCATATGCGGAAGCACATTTAAGATCCAAAAAAAATCTTTTGCCGTTTTGTTATCATATGCTTATACGCAGCGCCTATGCAAGGCCTGGAGAACAAAGAGCGGTTCCGGACGCATATGGATATACCGGCACCTCTGCATATGCGATTCTCTTCCGGAAAATCCGAAGAGCCATTTTATCCCTAGTATATACTGTAGCTTAAATCTTTTCCAGGCGCTGCTGCCAAATCTTGCTTGAACCGTCGCAATGCGACAAACTTGTGTGCAGGAATTATCACTGGAATGTTCTGGGATGGATTGATTTTGTACACTCGCACGGGGTCGGTAGAGCCGATTGCAATTCCGATGTGGGAAGACGGGATCAGTCTTAATGGCTGCAAGGTGCGTTATAGCTTCGTTAATAAATTGTGAGCGACCGCGTTTGATTTGTGCCCGTTTGCACTTGTTTTGCCTCGGGAGCGTTTCGTGGTTTCGTGGCGATGATTGGAGTGATCTAGCGTCATCAGCGAACGCAATCACCGTGCACTAGGAAGCTCGTGAAACCATCAGCACAAAATACCAGATCGAAGACGGAAACATCTTCAGTATGCTCCGGAAGGATATTCTATGCCGATTTTATATTTTGACAGTAGACATTTCGTCCGCGTTCTGGCAACCCTTGCAATTGGAGTACACGCAGGCACGACAAATAGCCAAAAAATCATGTCTGCTTGACAAGTGGCATCTCCTACTCGCCCAACTTACAATCAGCTTTCTTTTTTACCTTCACTTTTAAATTCCCAAAATACGCACCGCCCCTCCGCAATGTCGTTCGGTATCAGCGTCTACTCCTACATTCCAATTCCGTGACGCATTGACCCAAATCGGTCGATGGAACATCAATGGTCCGCGGACACGAGACCCACTCTCTATACGTGTTCGGATTTCCGGCCCTCGCGGGCAACGGTAAATAGCTGGCTGCCAGACGATCTGGATCAAGGTTCCATGTATAGGTTCAGATAAACAGCGGGAGCAGATTGATGCCCAGATTCCAAAAGCTGAAGAAGATGCCTGTTGAGCAGGCTCCAGTGGAACTGAGAACGCATAAGAGTAGACCCACTCTTCCTTCCTTCATATACCTTCGCGAGGTAGTGGATGTGACAGTTTGTTTTCCGACCGCCAACGCCCCGCTTGGTCCGCCCACGGTTGCCTGAGAAGGTCGAGTTTCTTGAGAGTACTGTATCTACTGCCAAATCCTAATGAAGGGGAAGTTGTCTTCAAAGAAAGCATCAAATCGACGGCTCTACACACCGATTGATTAGTAAAGAATAAGTCCTCATCCCTGGTGTAGAGGTACCCATTCAGCAACTAGCTACGCTTTCGAATTTGGAATTCAGACTGCATTGTAACTTCAATAAGTGGGTTCCGAAGACTGGATTGCACGATTGTTCATTGGAACGTTGGGCTTTACTTAGACGATACAATATATCCTCTGCTGGCAAACTCGCACATCACTACAACGACGTTCTTATCTCCTGTGCGAGGACCTATTAGCCGACCAAAGCCACCAAGATAGAAGGACACTGTTGATACTCGCTCACGGTGCAGTAGTAACGGGGGAAACCTTACATTCTAGTTGGATCATATTATCATTTACAGATTTTAGCAGCGCACGAGTCATAATTCACTGTCCTCCTGGCGGATGTCGTTCACGCAGCTCCATCAAGTTGGTTGAGTGATACATACAAGAGAAAGGCAGTGTAGGCAGTGAGGAGGATTGATACGACGTCAAGATGGTACAAGGGTAGGGCAGGCATACCCGGTACAAACACACACAGACGCCGAACGATTAAACCCGATACCGTGGTTTCTTGATACAGCACAGCATATATCCCCGTAGGAGACCCAGATAAACGGAAGTACCTGGATAAGCATATATAGCTTCCTTTGAATCTGGGGGATGTTTTGACAAGTGGTATTCGGATTTTTGGGCGCCCACGATCAGGAATGATTGTATGAATCAAAACCGATTTATTGCGATTCCATCTTTGTATCACCAAATTCATCTCACGAATCGCTACATCGGTCCTCACTAGCTTAGTGCATACAAAACAAAATACCCGCACATTCCGAGGATTGGGTCATAAAAGATGACTCGACCTGGCTAGACAAACGAAGTAATTTTCAAATCTCGTGGTCAAATCTGAAATTCAACTCACAGTCATAGTTAACCCTCAGCCATGGCAGGGTTAGGGATTGACTTTTTTTTACACCGGCGCGATTTCATTGGCTGTGACGCACATACGCTCAAACAAAAGTTGACGTATCGCTGGATTTTTTCATCCGCAATTAATGTTTCTAGATTTCTAAAATTTGTATGGCAATGTACCCGGAAATGTATCTGTTTACGTTTTCGGTTTCTTAGAGGCTTATAATATAGATTTGACTGGCCGTCCTGACAAGACCCGTGCTCGTACAGACGCATTGTTATGGGAGACGATCACGATAGGCGAAGCCATGTGTCAAAGTATACATGGCCGTAGGAATAGGTGAAGCAGTTAGTTTGCTTCTGTAACACTCTCTAATCTATTTTTAATCGAACATGGGAATAACCTAATCCCAGTATATGTTCCATCGCCCAGTGTTCCTCGATTTTATCTCGTTCACCAGCTTAGCTGACCGCCATCACACTTCTACCCCCATCCTGCGTGATCCTCTTGCGGATCTTAACCTTCATGTACTTTAGGCCAAATTTCTCCAGCCTCTTTCCATCGTCATCAGACTTCTCGCAATCATCTTCCGAATCTGAAACCTCAGTCATGCCATCCTCATCCACGACCTTGAGGGTGTTGACGTCTAGCATCCCCAGAACATCCTTCTTCGCCATCATAATCCCGCTGGGCGCAAACAAAAAGGCCTCACCGCTATCCAGCGCCACAAGTCTTGCCATCATCTCCGCGCGCTTCTCTTCTTGCCCCGCCGCCGCAATATGCGCCTTCAAGAAACCCAGCCACTCGGGCGACGAGAACCGATGGCACAAGGTGAACGTGCACAAATCCAAGAGCTTGGGGGAGATAGTGGGTTCTTGTGTCGAGATTATGACACGTGCTCCAAGATGACGTTGTTGACGGATGGTAGAAAGGAGGGTGTCAGTGAATTTTTGGGCGGCTGCTGTGACGGTCATGTACTATTTACAACATGGCAATCTGTCAGTCCTCTGGTGGCGAAGGGTGTGGCAACGACCACAATCTTACCTTGTGAGCTTCATCCAAAGCTATAACCTTCCCGTGCCTCGGAGGGCGGTCCAAAAAGAGGTTGAGACAAATATCAAACAGCGAGCACGCCGTCCTATCCCCACTATTATCAGCAAACATTGCCCTCTCCTGGCTGTGCATTCAACCTACGCCTCATCCACAAACGGATCACTCAAATCCACGACCACAAGTCTTCCCGCGTCGATATCCCACAAATCTACGCTCCTCTCCAGCTGCGAGACCGCCATAAAGCTTTCCAAAATCTCCAGCCTCAGATTCAGCGGACAGCGTTGACCGGGGGTTAGGTCTTCGAGGTCTAACTGCTGCTTGAACTTTTTGTACTGAAAGCCTGCGACGGAGTTTGCCATATTGCGGAGAATCTTGCGGACTATCTCCATGTACAATGGTGGTTTGTCGTCCGCGCGGTCTACGGCCATGAGCGTGAGCATGCGTGAGACGTTCAGATCCTGCTCTCTAAGTCTAAGGGCACGGACGGTGAGTTTTCCGCTGGCTCCCGGAAGCTTCGAGTAGAGAGCCGTCGCTTGGTTTAATGAGGAGGGCGGGACAAGGACTGTCACTGGAATGTGAGACGTGAGGTATGCTACCTCACATGGAGTTGGCGTATGTTGGTCGTAATGGAAAACCAGACCGGTCAGAGGCGCCGGTAGCTCGCCAATATCCTTAGATGGGAGAAGATAGTTCTCTACATTCACTCCATCAGCAACTGCTATACACACACCGGTACAAACACCGAAATACATACCCAACATACACCCCAGAGTATTGCTTTTTCCAGCACCTTGAACCCCACAGATGAACGCTGAGTGTGGAGCATCAGCATTAAGAAAGATGCGACCGTCCTCCCCTTCTTGTCCTTTATCACTCGTCCCCAACCGTGAATCCAGGATTTCGATCTGCTGCCCCAAAAGTCCAAACTCTTTATATCCCGGCAAGTTTTTATCTGTGTCAACAACCTTTCCGGCTTCAGAGGTAAAGATAGGAGCTGTCTTGATGGATTCCACCCAGGCAGAGTTAGTGGTTTGTTGAAGGGGATCAGCAATTGAAAGGAGGGCATTATGGGCAAAAAGCCGTGAGTTTGCGTGGGCGGTGAAAGCCATGACGTTGAAGTTTGAGATGAAGGATGGATGGTGGGAAATGGGATATTTATAGGGGCGGAAGGTGGAAATGCTCCGACCCTGTGGTTAAGGATCTTGCTTGGGCAAACGGTCGATCTACTTGGGAAAGAGTACACTTTCTGATTGGTTATACCCCTTGGTAGGAGGAATGTAGGAATGTTATGCTGTGTGTGCTCGGCGGTGACGGGGTGAGAAAGTTGGACATTCCCCAAATACCATGCTACGTTCGACAGCTCGGCCGCCCAGAAAATTCATAATTTGGTGACCACTTTGCCAGTTATGAAGTCGTCCCTTGGCTAAAAAAATGTCTTCTTCCTTTAGCCTTGAATACCACCGGTGTCCTTGTTCGTAATAGTTTGTTCTTTGATGTTTGCTGTGCATGAAGCTCATGCGTAATTCCGGATCCGTGGATTTGCTGGCAAACCATTGACCATCTCAGTCAACGGGGCAACGGGCAGAAGCGTGCGTATCATAGCGAGGATAAACCTGAGACAAGGAAAAAAACAGTGAGACAGTAGTAAACCAACATGGCTGCGCTTGGATTCACTAGCAATGTGCATGCTATCGGGCGGTACTCAAGTAAAATAGAGTCTGGCCTTTGGAGCGGTAATGCAGGCGCCACCGATCAAGTATCTTTTGGTGGTTGTTACTGCAGAAGGTACTTTAGCCGTGCGCATGCCGTTGTTACTTAGCCGTGCGCATGCCGTTGTTACTCTAAAGGCCCGTACCTGAAGTATATTTAATGAGACATTCCACTGTGTCTGTCCGCATCAATCAATCATTTCGGAAATCGTCCACTATGAAAGTCCTCACAGTTTTGAGTAGAGCATTCCAATAAACCATTCACGCCACGCCTCCATAAAATAACAAGGTCTAAATCCAAAAGAAGCATCCACAAAACTCAAGAATAAGGAACGGTAGAAGACAAACATTTACAAGGGAGAAAACTTCATCGAGACACCCCAAGCGTAACACACCACATTTTCCATCAAACCTACTTGAAGTCACAGTAAACGCCATCCTCCTCTTCGGTCTAATTAGTCTGTCAGACGACAGTTTTTTTCGCTAACCACGCCGTATCCAAAGCCATGCAAAGACTACATTCCATTCAGTCCTTAATCGGCTTTGATCGCCCTATACTCAGTTAATCACTCATTGTTCCACTCACTTGCAGGGCGATTGGGAACAAACCCGTAAATCTTCCTTACAAACGCATAACTTGCCAAAAATCCCAGAGTTCCCACAAGAACACCATAAACACAACATGCCAGGGCACTATACGCAAAAAATAGCAGCCCACTGACCCAGCCCTGGACAGACAGTCTAGTCCAGTAATACCAGGCGGAGTAGATGAAGACCCATATAGCACTGCCTGCACCCACCAAAAAGCTTCTCCACCACCATTGCCAATTCTCGGAACACAACAAAAAGTAGGTCATCACGATTGAGATCTCCATAACTGTCAATAGTAACACGCCCGCGATGAGCCCAAGGAATCCAAACATGTAGTAATAGGTAGACTTATCCTGCCAGAGCGATTTGAAGACGAAAAGGAGTTCGATAAAGATTACTGCGAAGGGGATTACGCCGCCGAGAAGGATCGAGGGGATTGTCTTGAGGTACCAAGGCTGCGGTGGCATTTGCCGAGCGATCATGGTGGTGCGAGTAGGGTGTTCCCAAGGATCACGCTTAAAACCGAAGTAAGAGCCGAAGTAGACGAGCGGAAGAGAGATACATAGCCACATGAAGAGGAGAGCGAGGAGGGTGGTGAATGGAATTGCGGTGGAAGAAGCTTGCGCCCACACAAAGAGGTTGAGGACGAAGGTAGATCCGAATAAGAAACCCGGAAAGATAAGGCCAGTCATCATGGCGTTTTTCTTCCAGTTATCACCTTTGAAGGTTTTGTATACCCGCGTAGAGAAGTAACCAGAGAAAACACCGGCAAATGCGAAGAGGAATAGACCGAAGGAGATGAATCCGCCACGATAGCTTGGATTCAACACACCGGTCGCCGAGAGAATAATTAATGAGACCATCACGATCATAAGCTGTACACCACTGCCAATGACAGGGGCAAACAGTCCCCCCATCGTAGGCGGGCGAAAGACGTCACCGTGGACCAATTTCCAACCGGTTGTATCTTCTTCCGCTTCTGCTTCTTCGGAGACCTTCTTAGCTTCGGGGTCGCTTGACGAGCCCGCCTCGTTGTACTTTTGTATGTCTCGAGAGAGTGTTCGCAGCATAACGATGGCGACAACAATAGTGAGTAGCATAGCAATAACGACAGAATTGACGATGGCCAACCAGTGGATGTGAACCGACTCTTCATCGTTGACGAAATACAGATCCCATCTGTTGGCCCAGTCGATAGAATTTTCCTCCTTCCAATAGACAGAGTAAGTGTACGGAATGGTCATGGTGTCCTTGCCGTCGCCGTCCGGAAATTGCAATGCCAACGGTTTTTGGTTATCTAGAGACCTCGGACATTTCCCTTGTGGTCCGTCAACCGATTTCGGGTAAACCTCGAATGCAATTATAATCTTGCGATCGTCATGCTCGGGCATCCTTCGCCAGCGGATGACGATGGTGACATGGTTATTGATATAAGCTTCCTGTGAAACTATCAGGAGTTGTGTCTACATACGACGCACAACAACAAAACTCACCTCGTTCTCAACGTACCCGAGCTTGAAGCCAGCAGCATAGTACTTTTTCGATTTATCCACTGTCACGAACGAAGTTGCGCCTGGGAGATTGTCCACAATCCTATAATATCATCAGCACTGCCCGCCCTTCGACTAGCTCTCTCCATGATATAGAAGTTCCCACCATTCAACGACATGACCACTTCTCACAAGCCGGTTTGCCATGATAGCATCTCTTTTCGATATCTTTCGATCGCACAGATGCTTACATGGCTGATCTTCTCCCATCACCAATTCATAATCACTAACCGATATCCGGTCGCCTCTCAGTACCTCGCCGAGATTCAATCCGATATTCCTTCTGCCAAATTTCGATCCGAATCCACCCTTTTCTGCGCGGCATACAAATGGGAGCTCGGCGTAAGCGAACGGTAGCTCTGTTGTCGGCGACGTGATCTTATTGGTGTAGAGAGGAATCGGGTCTTTGTCTTTGTAGGAGCGAATAGACCAGCCTGCGAATGAAGTAATCAGCGATTGTTCGAAAACAATTCAATCTCTATCCTCCTCCTCCTCCTCTCCTCCTCCTCCTCCTCTTCCTCTTCCTCATCATCATCATCAGATCCTCGGGGCGCACGGATAGGGGGAGGGCGGCTCACCCGGAATGTAGAACCCCGAACATAAAGGCGCCAGAGCTGCTGGCAGCAGAAACAGAGTATTCAATAGCCTCATGGCTAGAAGTTGTAGTTGTAGTAACCAATATCACTTGAACGTTGATATCGTAAAGGGTTGGGACCAGTTTATCCGGAGCTCGTCGTAATAGGTGCCGACATAAAGCCGCGCGGCAGAGCCTATGTGGCCTACTTACTTTGTATATAGCAAGTAAGCAGCAGAAATGCCGACACAGGCACCAGGGTTTCGGAGGGAACAGGGCGAGATAGGGACAAACGTGTTCTTTGGTGTTGCCTGTGATACGAGCAAATCCAAGAAACGGGTCACCAGCTAACCTTCAACAGCTAGCCCACTTCAAGGAACAGCCGCATCGTTTGGTCACTCGGTACAAAAAAATAATTTTAATACAAAAGTCCAGGTGCAAAGAAGCTTTGGGACATAAAACAACGCGCTTCAGTGATAGACACGGGTCTCTATCCGAATCCAAACGTTAGATGTGCATATACCACACGGGCAAGGGTGGCAGGCATTCGAATTCACAACGTTGCAACTCGAACTCTCAGTCTTACGTATATCCCTTCTCTTTGCCCGACTTTATGTTTCCTTCTATATTTACAACGCATTGGACCCGATCAAACGTGTTTCTATGCTTCTCCCACGACCTCAAACAGCCATCTTCTGTGTCCTCTGTACCAGCGGGAAATCGCTATCCCCATGTTCCAATTGTCGATACCGTCTTAGAGATGATCACTATTCTTTTGGATCCATTCAGTTCAAATTGTTTTCGTTCAATGCTGGATTTGATTTTCTCATAGCGCCCGAGAAAATCCGGGCACGGGTACTCAAATATAAAGTAGTTAGTCTCGACAATATAGCTCTTGGGAATATAGATCTTACATCACGATGCGGGGCCCAAACTGAATCTACGCCCACATGGATCTCCTTCCTGTACGATAAGGTGGCCAACTCGACATACAGCAATGGAAGTGCGAACAAGAATGTGATACTCTCAACAACCATTTCAGACGGTATCAGGCACACATATCCACAGGGATAATAAGGGAGTCGAAACCAACTTGTTTCTCGGAAGAGAATATCTAGGTATGCACAGGGCCGTACGAGAGGGAGTGCGGGCTAACTGTCAGCACCACCGGGATGATGTTAGACGGATCCCAGCGATCTTTCATACCCCAGTTTTCGATGTTATAGATTCACTTCTAATATACTTGAAGGTAGGAGTGCAAACCCTCTCTACTCTGCTCGCAGTTTGGTGTGTCCGGACTGGAGACGTATTAAATGCAGTGCTCGATTCTATTTGGACTTCTCATGGATATGCGCCGGCATTGGTTGGGGGATGTCTGGCCACATACCTCACCAGAAAAAATAGCGTTGAACGATATATCCACTGATTTTAATACCCCTTCAGACGGGTACCCACGTGGCCACAAGGATATGCATCTGTAATGGCAGTCTTCAGGGAAACGGTGCGGTATGCGAGAAACTAAAAACTTGGCAGCTGCAGAACGCCTTGTAGTTATTTTCTGACGAGGGGTGAAGAAGCTGCTTGGCTTTTTGATTTCGATTCCTCGTTTAGCCCGTGTCGATCATACTTTGCATAGAAAACAAGATGCATCAAACAGCAAACCAGCAACCGTGCATATGAATACTGCAGGAAACGCAATTAGGGACTACATGCCTCGAGAGTTCAGATATCATGGGCAGCTATTTAACCAGGGTTTTTCTGTGGGGCCTCAGCTTTCCCGCTTCAGGGTCAAGAGTTTCGCCTACATCTATCCCCATCAGAGATGTTACCAAGAACTTGATATATGTTTGTACCAAGTTACTTGCATATCTTTCCGGAGCCCAGCTCTCAAGAATGTACCGTCCCAGTCGTGTTGGATCAGGAGCTGTAGTTTTCCAGTACGTTGGACTGAATCAGCGTCAAATGCCATTGGATTTGATGAGTTAGACCTCTATGTTAAGTAAAGCACGCTTCGAATCGCCAATGACCGGACCGGCATATAAGGACACATTCATTCGTACCAAGTATTGATCGAGGGCCATTACCCAACTGGATATTTCTGGACGGTCTCAACGTAGCCAGCGCATGTTTTCTGCCTAGTCTTTTCCACAATGCTGGATTTATGCACTTTCAGCGTCTCTTTTCGATGCCTCGTTATTACCGTTTCCTGTTATCTCATCAACTTCATCACGGTCCCACCCAAAAATACATTACAAGAAGCAATTCCTAGTGATAAAGTCTGGAGAGAATCAACCCTATCAAGGCTACTCTACAATATGGCTCAAGTCCAGGTGTGTTGTATCCATACTATGGTGAATTCAACTACTGATGATGGAAAAGTATAAGACAATGATTTTCATCTTTGGACCAGTTGAGCTGCTCGTCTACTGCGTCATCCACTCATCTCGGATCACATCTAGTATGCAGTTCCTCAATACCTTCGCCGAGAAAACCTGCGGCCATAGAACCCACAATACTCACGAGTTTCTCACCCCATTACCGCTCTTTATACTAGGGTTCTCATTGATTTGTTTTGGCGCCATGGTACGATACAATGCCTACACAATGCTCGGGGATCTTTTCACCTTCATCGTCATGATCCGCCAGGAACATCGAGTGGTTAAGGACGGCTCCTATCACTACATACGCCATCCATCCTACAGTGGGTTGATCATTGCAACTATTGGCTTCGGGATACTTTTGGGAAGGCCCGGAGGTGTGATAGGATGTTTTGATGGCGAATTTTCAATGTGGATCATGTGGTATATATGGTATGCATGTACCTGGGGTGTGCTGCCTGTTGTGGTTATATTTTTGTTACTGAGACTGCCACATGAGGAGGCATTCTTGATAAGGGAGTTTGGTGACGAGTATAAGATGTATATGGCAGTGACAAAAAGACTGATTCCGGGGGTTTACTAATTGGCTGGCTTCTTTACTTGTGAGCTTTTTCCATTCACTATTTCCTTTTTTTTCATGTGGCCTCCACGTTATTTTTGGGGTCTAGTCTCAGGTTGTAGGCGTCAATTCTTCGGCGTCTTAGGTTGCACAAAATAAGGCTGCAGGAAGAAGATACCGCCACGATAGCAGAGAAAGTACAGAAATGTGGGCGCTACCCGCTGCAGTCGCTTGTGGCGCAAATTGTCTGACCATGCTCAATTTGTTAGAGAAAATTACTGCCGTCTCTGATAGTGAAACACGCAGGAGAGGTTTAGTGGCTGTAAAAGCGCCATCAAACATCGTCTCCTCACAAGCGACTGTATGAACATATCTCTTTGAAGGCTCTGGCAGCGGAGAGATACTTCGAAAGAGTAGTGCGCATTACTATACATACTTTTGCTCCCTCGGATCCCCCTGCGTCCCCCCACACACGGATGGAGGACATAACCAAGTACTGAAACTGTAGGCGAAATTGCTTCAGAATCTAAAGCAGGTGCAATACGGTTCATGGTATCAAATAGCAGCTGCAGACTTTGTCTCGTATCAAAGTATCGATCGTATATACCGGCGAAGATCCATGATGGTTTTGTTTCTCAACACGACATCCATCATGAGTTTCCAGTAGTCCTACAACTTATCTCTATCAGCCTATACATTCCATGGCGATATTCAATTCATTTCGGCGCTCTCGAGAAGTGCAGGAAAAAGACACAAAGGCATACCCTTTTTCGTCGTTACCACCACCACCACCACCACTACCACAATCATTACTAGAAAACCCCCAATGCGCCGTACCCCTCCAAAAATACCATCTCCAGACCTACATTATCTGTTTCTGGATCACCTGTCTGTTCAGCTACTTTGTCGCCGTCGAGCGTGCAATCCGCGCCTACGAATTGTTACCAGGTACAACCAATAATGCACCTGAGAGTTACTCCTTCGGATGCCGAGGAACTAAGCGGGGAGAGGTCGCCGTGCAGGCGTTTAATGTCGGCCGGACAATACTAACTGTTGCTCATGTATTCAAGTTTCTGATATAGTTACTTTAGATGGATAGAATTGTTGATGTGTTTTAAGTCCTAATTATCACCGCTATTCTTGCAACAACGCTTCTAGTATTAACACAAAAGGCAGGAGGGAGTAAAGCATCAGCCATACTTAGCGTAGACTAGCTGTTCCTACTAGCGGATCGGACATGGGCGGGAGCTGGAGGATGGTATCAAGCTCTTAGAATTGGGAACTTATCATGGCAATGGTGGAGGTTTGTGAGACTTCCTTCAACCAGAAATAGTGGCTGATATGGGGGATTCAGACTTACACTCCTAGTGCTAGCATCATTTGCCGGATTCCCAATTGCGACTTTGGGATATCTCACTGTTTCTGAGCAGTACTGGGATCCAGTAGAGTTATATCTCCCGAAATCTCTAAAGTTCAATGACGCCTTTGAAAACGTTCGGAATATCGCCATGGCGAACTTAGTCGGGCCCACCCGTATCCGCAGCGAGAGCAGAGGCTGGGGCACTTTGTCACATATCTGGAGCCGGTTGAGTTTGTGCCCCGGCTACTAGTAACAGATTCGATGGGATTGGTGCAAAATATTGTGTGTTGTCCATTGGGAGCCGGAGAACAACCCGCACTCGTTAATATAGAGAGTGCAAAATGGTCTTGCCACGAGGATTACAGCTGGAAAGAGCAAAGAATGTGCCATTCACAACGAATATTAGGACAAGAAATTGCACAAGTTGTGCCTTGTGTTCGACCCACAGAAATAACCGAAGGTTCGAGCAAACATGGGGTGCAGGTAGATCTTGAAATCGCCCTGAGGATCAATAGCAGCGGCACAAGTCCATCAGCAAATGCATCTTCTCCCAGCGCTTTTTCCCATACAAAAGTTCTCCGCTGTTCCGAGATCCAAGAGGCTCTCAAAGATACACTATCAGAGATGTTCAATATCACTGTTAACCCGGCTCTTACGCTCCTCCATCAATACTTCAACACTTCCAACCAAAGACGGCTTCAGTAACTCTCTCCCCGTCTAGTTCGGCATTCACACCCCATCCTCCTCGATAATACCTGATCCAAGCGCTCAGTTCAGAGCCAAGAGCGTGTACGCCGCTGACAGCACCCGTCTTCTGACCCCCAAGAACTTCTCCAATGCCTTAATAGCACTCGCAAACAGCTTCTTCATCACCACACTACCTTATTTCATCTCGAAATCCCGCCAGAAGGGGTTTAGCTACCAAACCGACGTAAAACTTGAGCGTGGGTTCATACCCATCACTGTTGCGCCGCTGGTGCTGTTGACTCCGGTTCTGATCGTCGCCTGGATGAGTATGCGGAAGTGTATAGTGTCTACATGGGCTGAGGTTTGGATAGCTTTGCGATATTCCGGCTGGGAAGACATTGGGAGCAGGAGATGGAGGGGTGTGGGGCGATGAAGTTGAAGGGTTGTACGCAGATGAATGTATTCCGGGGTGAGTTGGCGATGCGGGGGTAGGGGAAGCGGGGGAGGGGCAGTGATACTGGGTGGGAGAGGTAAGGGAGTGGAGGGAGGGTTGTTTGGATAATTGTCCTGTTCGTATATATAATTCATGGGATGATCGCTAGCAGGAATTCAGAGAAGAATCACAGAGGCAAAGTGGATCGAGACAGAACAATGGTGGAAGACGAAGCTCAACAAGAAAGCGGTATACAGGATGAACAAAAAGAGGAGGATGGTGGATGAAGTGAGCCTAGCCAAGAAGATGATCGCATCGAGGTATCTGCAACTCGAGGTGGGCCATGCCCTCATAGCAGTTTACCTAGAATGGATTAAGAAGAGCAAGAGCCAGGAGTGTTGGTGGTGTCAGCACAAAAGGCAGACAAGAGACCATTTGTTCAAGTAATGCAAAAGGTGGAAGCGACAGCAGAACACCCCCCGGGGAAAGTCGAAAACGAAGCGCAAATGGAAGGAGAGAGCAAAGGTACCGATGTCTCAGGTTTTTGATACAGAAGAAGCAGTCAAGCCGATGTTAGATTTTCTTTTCAGTACAGATATTGGGAAGGTTATGGGGTGAGGGAAGGGGGTGAGGAAGAAGAGGTAGAGGAGGGTGGAAGTAGTAGTGAAGAGTAAGGAGGGGACAGGGTGAGGGGCAGAGGAGGGTGGAAAGTTTGTAGTTTAGTGGGAAAAGGAGATTAGGAGATACGACTTGGAAGCAGCTTTGGCTGTGGAAGTATCTAGGACTAGGATATGTCATGGCCACAAGCGGCCGAATACAATATGATTACAAACAAACAAATATATAATTCATAATGCGTCACTCGTACTTCAAAATATTAACTTCAGTTAATACAAACAACTCCCTATAACATACAATCAGCGCCCCACCCCAGGAACATTGAAAGAACCCAGACGAACCATAGTCATCCCATAGTCATCCCATACCCAGACCGTGCTACCTCCTCGTCTTCCTCCTGCTTTCCTACGCCCTCCCGCAACGGACACGGCTGCGGGTACCAATCCCCCTCCTCAACCACGCGGTAGCGGAGCCGCTGGCGCTGTTGGTGACGTCGGCGGATGAGGATAAAGCACGGCACTGTACAGAGTATGATAGCAATGATTGCGCAGGGGACCGCAATACCAAGCCCGTGGGTTTGGGAGGAGTCTTCCGGTCCTGTGTTGGAGGGAGGGTCGCGCAAGCGGAGAGGATTCATAGTGGTGTGGAGGTAGGGGATGCGAGAGAGAGAGCGGGGGGAAGGTGGGGAGGGGGATAAGGTTACAGTTACTCCAGGAGGGAGGAAGATTGTATATCATGATTCATGCTCGGACGTAAGGGGAAACTTTATTATCGCCACTCATGTTAAAGCACTCGATCAGTGGGTTGGAAAGTGGAATGACTGCTGCGGACTGTCACTTCAGACAGTCATTTCCAGTATGACAATTGAGGTTTGTGTACACACCATCGCAACGATGTCCTGATGAGCTATGGGTAATCTCATGCATTCCAGAGCGTCAGTCAGATCTAACTACTTTTAAGTATCCAGAGTTATGTTGGGAAAGTCTTCCAAAAAGTCTACAGACCCCGTTCGCCTGCTCGACAATACTTGCTCATATATATGCCCATAATGAAAAGCAGTGTTTCGGAGAAGCCAAGCCATTTAAAATGTCTGGTCTTACCTTGAAGCCATTAAACACTGCGCCTTAAACTTTGGTCAACTCGATGCCACCACATGCACATCAATCCTACAAATGGTTGATATATCATCTTCACTTTTGAATATTAGGTACCAGCACCCCCACCCATTCTTGGGCAATATGCAACGGACGACCATATGCATTAATTAACGATGAAGTGGTGAGCCAAGAAGATGGTGTCAATATTTCCACGCAGTGGGGTGTGGTGAAGGTTATTAGAGTTGGTACGCGGAAAATAGTCGATGATAAGGATATGAATTGGAGGGGAAAGAGAGAGACAATATGGTCCTCGAACAGACTCGAGACCGAGAGGGAGAGATTATGATTGAGTTTTGATGGGCCCGGGAGGAAAACTCCACCCCCCGTAACTCCACCCCCCTACCACCAGGGTCTAGATCCACCGCGGCGAACCGCAACTGAAGGCGGGATGTTATCTCCGTAACCCCGGCCTCTGTTGGACAGAACGAAAACGAATTTTCAGAATACGTACAAAAAGGTTCAAGGTTCCGGCGCTACGTACAATCACATGCCCTACCTCAAACCCTCCATGGCCAAGTTCCTCGGCCTCCCCAAAATCCCTCAGAGAATCCAACCTCTGATGATGAATTTGATACATGTTCTTTACCTCATGTCCCAGTTGCAATGATGGTACATGTAGAGTACATAGCGCATTGTAGATCACTCGTCGGCATATATATTCTTGGGACGAAACCTTGACGCAGGTCCCTCCAGTAATGCAGACTCTGTTGCCGGAATTCGTCCCGGGTATTTAGTGACACCTACGGGAGTACCTAGATTTGCCGGAGACATCATACTTTAAAACGTTCCTGGTACCTGGCATGTAATCATACATAGGCACAGTTGATGTCAGGAGTAGTGTGAGCTTCCAAGTGAGTTCGTGGAGACAAATTAACTAAGACTGGGGTTTATGCCAAGGACAATGTATTCATATTGCTATGATTTCCAATCGCTGCTGGGTCAAAAGCTTTCTGAGCTTCAACCCCTTGCATGCAAGGTTGCCCCTCGACTCGATAGTCGGGATCATTCCTAAGCCTCCTTCCGCGTAGCAATTTGGTTGTGGATACTGTACTCGAATCTGGCATTTAGTCTGTCAGTCGGCTTTTTTTTCGCTAGCACGTAGCCCTAGCGAAAAAAAAGTCGGATGACGGACTACTCATGTCGCCGATAAGTCTCTTTGTCATGTGACTCCAAGGTTATGTTCCGTCCACCAAAAGACATATTAAGGCCTAGAATTGTTGTTCCGGTAGGACCTAGCACATTCGAACATGGCACCATGAGATTTCAAACGCAGAGGCCCTTATCTCAAACTATTGCAACGGTGTTCAAAGCAGTAAACCTAACCCTGGAATCACATGACAAAGAGACTTTTCGGCGACATGAGTATCTGGCATTGTCAATCCATTTCTGGTAAGATTTCGAAAATTATCAGTGCGCCATACACTAAACTGGGTATAGGGTGGGAGAATAGTGTTGACTCGCAGTAAATTGAGCCTCCTTCCCCAGGTCGCTTTTTTGCATCTGTATGTCACCTGTTACATGAGCCTTGGATGCAGACGTACTTATTCGCACCATTGTGCAAGACGCAGGACCGATTGTGCAAAACAAAAGTCTTTCTATTGTCCGCCAGCCATATATCATCTATATTATAAGTTCCCTAAAGTGGATAATACAATTGCTATCCAATGAAGCCTCTCATGATCCACAAGACCTCCAATCCAGTGGATCCATCTTCAACGAAGGCATTGATCTCATCCATGCCTCTTAACAGCTTCTCTAGATACTAACCAGCCTCAAAACATGCAGCATGAACTGCGAGAAGGGCCGCGCTTAGAAGAAAGCACGGATTGTTTGGATCTTTGATTTTTGAGCCAGGATCGTTGAATGGGAATGGGGGCTCTCTTCTTCTTAGTATGTATTGTGTAAGTGTCTGGTTTGTCTGGAACATTTTAAACTTATACGCATCGAGCAGATCTGTGGGCTGCACCAGATATCTGAAAACCTGCAGGCTTTTTGCAGCGTAGGAATTTAATATGGCGGCCCGCCCCGGCCCGGCCTGGTCATACGATGCGACTGTTCCGGCACTGAATAGGCGTTCGGCCTCTGTTCTGTCAAAACAACTGTAACTGCACATTGAAGGCCGTCACAGCGCAGTATCTATCGATACTAAAGACCCAGCGAAAATGTTCTTAACGAAACCGGACATTGATTTAGCAATGGTATCAAACGTTGCAACCGGGGTACAGGTTCTCCAAGAAATCCTTCCTGGAGCCAAGAATCGCGTGCAGTGACGGTAGGAAACCGTTCCCGTCTGGAGGGATCTCTAGAACGACCGAAAGGAACGACTGAAAGGAACCCTCGGATGACAAGGATTTTTCCTTCTTGGACAGAGCAAAAATGGACCAGGTTATACAGGAATAGGGGCCCTCACGACACCCGTTCCAGCCTTTGCAGTTCTTGAGGTGAAGGTTTCTGTTGCGTATTAGATCGACAACAGAGATCTATCCATAGCATGCGCAGTACTCGTTGACTTGCATTAATTAGCCTTGATCAAGATGAATTCGTAACATTTGGGAACGGGTGCCTACCGTGCAGTGTACTCGCTCAGTATGGTTGAGGGATTGTGGAAATGTAAGCTCTAGGTTCGCTGGGCGGGGGAAGTGGTGGTAGTGAAACAAAAGCACCAGAATAGGTTCTTAATCCTTGGTTGTGGCATTTATACCCATTCTTACTAATGTTTGTACTGAAAGACGTTATTATTTGGTAGCGTCATTCCCAAAAGGGTTAGAGGACTCCGGCCAATCAGTGCATTGTAAGTATTCCATGCTTAGGATGAGATTCAGGTGACTACCAACACATTTCAGATGCTTGACGGAGCCTCATTCTCCCTCTGTTTTCAGAACGACGTTACCGACTTACACCAAATAATACGGTACACGAAAAGTTGTGACCAGTACCCTTTTGATCATGATCAGTGTTACCGGAGCCGGAGGTTAAATACCGGTCATATCCGGATTATCTTGACAGGTAACCGTACCGCTGCACATGCCGTGATCACTCATCCACATACTTTCCAAAAACAGGGTAGGGCACGATCAATCAATTCTGTTACGTACTCTACTCTATATAGAAATACTCGGGACCGGCAGCAGCTGAGATTCGGATGCTCCTATATCGGTATTGGTATCGAATTGAGCCGGGTTTTGACCAAAAAAAGAGGTCTACCGTATTCGCTTTTTACCCCAAAAAGTCCTTACTGTATGACCTAAATCGCTGCACCGCACGCGCCACACTGGCACTGTACCGAACCAAACTACCCCACCTCCTTCGCCACCTTGTCGGACAATCGCCACATGGCACCAAGCAAAAGGATCGTAGAGTACTCTGGATTGCGTCCTGAACTATGCCTGGAAAGGCGATTCCGGGACTAAACAACTGCATTCACAAGATGAATCCATATCTGCCTCCATGAACTTCAGTTGCCATAGCCGCACGTTGGGAGTTGATATAGTGAAGTTACTGATTCGTGAATAACAACACGCAAAGGTACTATAGATCCGAATGTCAATAATAGAAGCTGGTTGAGACCGCACTGCCAGAAATATGATCTTTCTGACTGATGCTCCCGTTCAAGTGCTTGTACAAACGATAGCCTCGTTCTGCTGTGAGGCAAGGACGGCAAGGATGTCGTTTAGAAGCTTCTTTTGGAAGATCCACACTTGTCCAAACGAAAGCTGTCGTGAAAGGTACTGCTCAATGTTTCGTAACATGATACCAAATGTTGAACCGTTGTATAGATGCGTTGCTTGCGTTTAGATATGTACATGTAGGCGATTTTTTCTAACCAATTTCTGTAGAGTTCTATTCCCTCTGTGGAGACTGACTATTCGGGTTTCGGATTGCAGTCTCTCCTTCACCCCAAACTTTAAAGAAACGCTTAGGCACATTTCCTATGTGCTGAACCTTGAAGCTAATTCGATACTTAGGATCACGACCGCTATGTTTATCCCGGATGTGGTTCTTGATAGACTCGATTCCTGCAACCAAGTGACCACAGTACTCATACAACTCCGCCCCTTAACCCTTTCCTGAATTTTCTGGGAAACTTTCCTTCGAGGAATAATTGGGCAACAGCTATCCACGAGACTCCGCTGCTTCCAATCTCACTCTGTTCCAGCAAGTTTAACATCTCTACTTTGACCATTGCTCCTAATCGGCCAGCAAAAAACAGCGGCCGGGCGGCCAGGTAGGCCATCGGTAATTGAGGTTTGCTCGTGATTGCTATGATGTAGGAGGAATCTTTCTTTTATCAAACGTGGGACAGTACTCAAGTGCGCCCGTCAACCGCGTAATTTAGGGAGGTAGCGCAATGTAGAAAGTGTTGGTTGATTGTCGAGTAGTTGAGTACATCCTCCCCGATCATTTCGTCATGTCGTTAGAACAAGCTGCGGAGCTAACTGCGCAAATTCGGATATATTTTTCTCTAAATCCCGCCTCGACCGACGGCGCGACCTCTCGGGCGCTGAGGTACTCGGCGGTGGGCACTGCACTAAATTCGTGGCAAGTGACTAGACCACTAGTCTTTGTGCATGAGCCAACGGTTCCCACAAGGTAGCTAAAGGCATTAGACACCGTCCTTCCACCCAATATTGCAATTCTGAAGCCCGGTCCCGGCCACGCGAGTCCTCGCCACCGTAATCTCTGTTCGACATGGAAACAGACGTTCGAGAACGTTACCGCACCTCAGTTATGATGGTGTTATTCCAAAAAGAAATCACGGACAACATCGCGGAAGCATGGGCCTTGTTCTGGGAATCGACTGCTTGGAGGAGTTGAGAGAGGAGCATACGATGACTGAAATGACCTGGCTTAGGGATCTACCCCTATTCCGTCGATCACCGTAGGCAGTCCAACCTCGATTATTTCGTCCACTCTGCTGCTCGCCGGGATTCTCGTCTCGGTGTTCAAGGCTCACGATCCGGTCGAACCGGATACCGTAGTGATTTGACGACATTGTGGTGGTGCTGAACTAAAATTAGCATCCCGCTTTTGACAGCTCAGGATTCTGAGCCTTAATCGCCGGATATGCCACTGTGGGTATACATATTTGAAAGATATGCAGCTAGATCAGGGGGGTTCAAATGAAACATCCCCAAAGCTTCAAACCTAAAGATGGCGTTACTGATTGGGAATATGGTGGGACATTATGGCGGGCTCTTTAACGATTGCAGCCAGTTCCGTGATCCCTGGAATATCGAGGATCTCGTTCAAGTTCCCCTATGAAGGATTGGTTAATTACAATTTGTGAAGGCTGCTGATGCTTGACGGTGCCGAGTAAAAGTTAGACTCAGGCAGCATAATTTGAGCAGGTAATGAAGCTGTGCAATTTGGTGCATGGTTAGGGCACAAATGGTGCTAGGTATTCATTGGCCGAGTTGGCTAGCACGAATAAGGCGCGATCTCTCCTCGAGGTGTGCTCGGCCTCACCATCATCGGCTTAGTGTAGCCCAAGGGTCCCAGTATTGCTGCCCCGCCCCCGCTACTCGAAGATGATGACGAGGAATGAGGCGGGCAATGATACGGAGACGGATAGTATGGTGAACATCGCTGGTTCATATGCGGAAAAGGTGCCAGTCTGCAGTATCGTGTTGGACGATAAAGTATGTACCCTCTTTGTTCGGAAGGGACGATACCACAAGGATGTTGCGGATGCTTTTTCTCGTTGGGTTTAATTGTGCCTTGTTGCTTGATATGCTTTTTTCTTGCGTTTTTGTATGTTTGAGGTAGTAGACAACATATGCATGTGCAATTCCTTTAGTAAATTGGCTAAACACGATTAGATCGATATTTGTGCATTTGGAAGTCTGTCCACACGAGCAATGGAACTTAAGGGGGTCTCCAAAGGCGCTCTACTCCTCAGGTGTTTGATATTAACACTTCATTCAAATTTGGTTGGTGATTGTGTGCAGTGATGGAATGGTCCAAGCGGTTGCCATGCAGGTTCCCCATGTTGGCTGTAATCGTGGTGTCTTCCTATCGATGCTCAGTAATAACAAGTTCGAATGGACATGGCGCTCGATGAATGCAGAGATCAGGCGTCTGGAAAAATAATTAGGGCTCTTCGTCTCACCTCGGAACTCTCTCGGGGCGGCTTTGTGCAGGCGCACACCGGTGAGATTATCGAGTCGAGACTCCTCTCGTTATGCGTACAGCATAGCTCATCCAAGCAAACATGCAAAGGAATTGAGGGGTCGAATTCCAGTCATCCATGATCCCTGACTACATAGCCGTTTGTCCCGTCTCTCTGGAACCTCAGCTCAAATTTAAATTCCCGAATGATAAGTTAGAGAAGAACATTGCTTAAAATACTCGTTTATTCGGGGTTCATAAAAAATGCACTCGTAATAAAAGAATTGAACCGCTTTTGACCGCTGAAACTGGAGGGGCTTTTACAAATATTTTATTAGGGGAGTAATTGCTTTACACATCAGATAGTCGAAGCCTGCGCTCGTTACCGTCAGCTGACTTTGCAAGCTCTCTTTCTCCGCGAGCTTGTCGAGCGGAAAAAGTCTGGGCACGAAAGCAGTCGAAGCTGTAGTCGTGTAAAATAACCGCCAAATAGTATATTTGCACCGACTAAAGGCCCTCACAAACGCCATAAATATATGTGGAGAAGAAACCCGAGTGCGCCGTTACGTTACTCAGAACCATCGCCACCCCCGGTACAAATATCCTTTCCAACGTAGTCCTTGAGATGAGCACTCTCAATTTGGGTGGTTTCCTTTTCTGTTCGTGCTGACTCAAAAAGGCTGAAACACATCCTTCTAGTGTTCCTAAACGATACGGTTAGCGGGCTTTTTAAATATACGTAGGCCAGGCCACTTTTCCGCCGACCGCCCTTAGCGCAGGCCAGGCCAGACCGCCTGTTTAAAAGCCTATACGGCAAAAGCCCGCAGGTTTTCAGATATCTGAAGCTGCCCACAGATCAGATCGGCTACCTTAGGAAAGCCTCTAAGAGTTCCCATGGCGCACGGGCCAACAGTTTCCATGTGCTTTTTCTTGAGGTTGATTCTGCTGCCGGAACTAAGGCAAGCTGAGTTCGCGAGGAAGTATCCATACGCCTCTTCGCAAACCGTTCGAATAGATTTGTTGACCTAACGTGCCTCTCGGTGGAAGAGATTTACCTTTGTGAGTGGTTACCTCGTTTCCAGAATTATTGCGTCAACAAAAAGGCCCAGCGCATGATCAAACATGGCCTAAATGGAGAACTTCTCGTAAGATTCTGGGCCTGCGTGATGACGGTCATCCACAACAAAAAATGACTTCTTAGGATCTGAGATCCTGGACGGTGATCTGTGACTTTCTTGAATTTCTCAAATCTAGGATTTAGAGAGCCTTCAAATCTTACGGGAAGTATTCCAATAAAATATCGGAAGTCGGTGCCAAGGACCTCAAAATGAATGTCCAAATCCCCTTTTCCGGCCTTTGATGAACGGAATTTACTCGTGTGTGCCATCCATCTCAATTATTAATTGTTCCTGGGCGGTCATCTCAAGAATTGCCGGGGATGCGGGACGAGGATGTCGTCGGTAACTGCCTCATCTGGATCGTTGGGTGTTGGTATTGCGGGCTGACCACATACGCGGCATTCTGAATGGTTTCATTGAGACTGATTGACGATATGATACTCTAAGAGACGCGACGATAGATGTCGCGAGTTGAGTAATGGTGGCGCTTTTTGAGCTGTGATGTGGTCTGTGTTTGGTTGTCTCGAGCGGGAATTCCATAGGTACTTAGTAAGTACTTAAGTATATACCGTGGTGAAAGAGTGGTCCGGAGATACCGCAATTAAGCGCGCAATGCGAGTTTCTGCAGCGCAACCCAACCTGTTGGGTCAAGTATTTTTTTTTATCCCGACCAAGTAGAAAACACATGACGGTATGGGGTGTTTATTGCTTCATCAGGAGGTGGCATGGCAGCTTTAAGCGTCATGCAAAGCCGGAACCCTGCATCTTGCGTCGCACCTGTGACTTTTGTGCCTGAAGAGAGAAGGAGAAAACCTTCCATCCTGCAAAAGGGAAGTTTGCTGGGATTCCGCGGAACCACCAGTCTGGGAGCCGTTCGTCTGTGTTCCTATGTTTGTCTTTGTCTATTGAGCAGTGAGGGGGCTGAGTATGAGCGCGCGAGAGAACTTGAGGGGTCGTAGTTTGATATCTAGGGTTGCATTCAACCGAGGTGTTCCGGGCGTTGACGAATCCTTCAGATGTCCACTCGCTTGGGCGATGCCCAACTGTGGTATTCCTTGTCGGAAGGGCCAATTATCCTCAGCAGCGAGGCGGTGACGCAGAATCCCCGGCTAACACGCATATAGTTACAGTACTGGTACCTAACATATCTGATCTCCTTTACCGTACTTAGTACCTCTGAGGACTCTCGTCCAACCACCAACCACCAACCACCACCAACGCGAGCAGTTACCAAACAACTGAAAGTGTCGAGTGGCTGCCCTTCGTTCCTTCCTTTCCTTACAGTACTCAGTGTGTGCAATCAATCCCTCCCCCCCGATCTCTTGGTATTTGCTGTTGGACGCCTTTCCTCTTTCCTTCTCACACTCGTTTCAATTCTTCATCTCTTCTGTTTACTGTTCGGTTACTTCACGTCATACCAACCATTGGAATTAACACCACGGACTCGCCTTGAAACCCAATTCAGCCTTCAGCTTCCTCACAGAGTTCCTTCCTCGCCCTCATGACCTGATAGTCATCTACCTCACCTTATCGTAAGTTCCAAGCTTGCTACCACTCCAATTGCGCCGCGCAATTGGCTCCCGCGGCAAAGTAAGGCGTGACTTACAATAAGGGCGCCCCGGGCTGACACCATCCATAGAAACGCGAGAACGCCTTTTCTTTTACCCAACACGGCGATCACGTCCATTCTTTGGTATAATCTGCCATCCAATCCTGTGCGTTTCCGGCCAGTTCATTCCAGATCGTCTGTCCATACATAGCAACATATCCGCATTTGCACGACATAAACACTCACCAGTCTGCACCTGTCATTATCAACTCGAGACGGCGCCGTCCGTCTCAGAGTTGAAAAATAATGGCATCTGCAACCATGGATTCCCTTTTCAGCGATCCGCTGCCACATTTCCACCGGAAGCCCTCGCAGGAATCTTCGCCTCCCCCGTCCCCCACTTCCCATCCCGCCTCACCGCAGTCGCATTATGTGGATACACAGTTAAGAAACTATTCTTTGTCCTCTTCCGCCTCGACAAAACCAACTCCACTCGTTACCGATGTAATCGCTTCACGGCCCAGGCTACTAGGACGACAAGAAACGCCGCCATCACCGCCCAATTCTGTGTTGATACACGAAGGGGAGGGTATATCACCCGCTACCTCTTCTCCGGGGGGCATTATGAACTCTCAGCCAGTACGACGAAGTTTGGAGTCATCGGCGAATTCATTGAAGGATAAGTTTACGAGGGTATTTAGAGGGAGCCACAAACGAGGCAGCTCGGAGAATAGCTGGTCAACCGGCAAGGGTGGATATGGGAAGCATAAGAAAGATAACTCAGGTTCAACAAACATCACGGCAAACCCACTTGCACACATTCACAGTGCATCATCCAAAACCTCACTTCAGGATGAACCCGACTCAGTAACAGGGAAGCAGGCGTTCTACAACAAAAGTCAAGGCGTCAGTCCTGTAAGCCTAACCAACGAGAATTACAACCGGGGAGGGGGGAGAAGGAGTAGGAGGATTATGAATGGAGGCGAAGTTAGGATTGAGATAATTCCACAAAGAGGGGGAGTAGATGAGGTAAAGTCTGGGAATAGCGATGGAAGCATGAAGTACTACGACTACTACACCCGGTCCAAGACAAGCGGTCCGCCTTCAGCGCATGATGACGATTCAATCCCCGACGTCGATGATTCCAACTTTTCATCACAGAAATTCGTACCGTCACTCAGGCCATTTATGACACTGCATACTCCCGTGCGGGATGCAACATCAGACACTCGGTCCTCTTCAGAAAGTCGTGAGAGGAGGTTTGTTGAGGATTCTGTGGCACACGGGTTCGAGGGATTTCACTTTGGAATCACTGGCGATGGTGCGTTCTGTTCAACGCCCGAGGAAATTCATCCACCACGGACCGACAGCGATGCTTCATTAAGGCCCATTGACGCGAATAGTAGGAAGGCCAGCAGCAGTGTCTTGAACCATTCTTCACAAAGTGATTCGAACGCGAACAGGAGTCATTCGTCACTGACAAGAAAAAATACTGGCGGGAGCATAACTAGACGACCAACACTGAACAGAGATTTATCTTCAAGTTCGTACATTATCAATGGGAGGTCAATCTCTGCGCAGAGCGTTAATCCTACAGAAGAAGTTACTCGGGAATTGAGGAGATTGAGCAAGATCTCGGCTGGAAGTGGGGTGAGTGGGGTGGCCATTGTCGTTACTGCAGACGGTCCTGCGTCTACAAAGCGCTCTACAGACAGCGATGAAGACGATTCCTATGAAGGGCCTAGGTTCACGAGGGAAGAGAAAGGCAAAGCGAGAGCAGTATCATCCGAGCCATCAGGGACCCATGACCAGAGAAGCCATACTCGTAGTCTGAGCGGGCACAGTGAGTGGACTGCGGGCACAGAACGTACACACCGCAGCGACGATGACGGCGACTCGAAAAGCCTACTCCCGGCCGTACCAGAAATCGTGCAAAGCAGGAAACTGAGGGCCCAAGAGCCTAGCAGCGATGTTTTGGTACACCAGGGTGATCCAAAATACGAGTTGTAAGTTTGCCATTTGCGGAACCGTGTAACACGGTCCTATGCATGGAAAATTGCTAACTTGCAACAGCACTTACCGAATGCGCCAGACACCGGATGACAACCCAATATTCGTTCCACAATATCATTACGACGCACCATTATCGTTCCCAAACCGTAACGCACTCGGGCCACCATCCGTGGCTAAGCCTCCAAAGACGGCAGATGGAACCACGTTTTCCTCGACATCATTTGCTAATCGTATGGGTGGCTCCATTCTCAAGAGACCTCCAAGTGCGCTTCTTCGTACGGATTCCCCCAACAGCATTCCCCAAGGAGATTATACATTCGACAGTCGTCCTAGAACCAGTCCAACAGAACAGCACCACAGCAGCATGCTGGTATCGAAAAGCCACAACGACATGGACTCTCTCATTCACCCTGCACTGAGGGATGTTCCAGAAAAATCGGGCAAGCCAAGGGAGGTGGTGAGCATGACCAGTCTGGAAATGTTTGGCAATGGATTCAGAAACGACCGTTTCAGTGAGCTGGGAAGAGGACGCGACACGCGAGATTCTCGTGACCAAGAACCTGTAGCTGAAGCTTCCACTGGACGAAGGGTTGCGTATGGCAATCTGCTACAACCACCTCCGGCAACACACCGCCGATCTAGCTGGGATCCGGCAAGGCTTTCGGCACGGCTTCTCCATCAATTCCCGGCACGCCCCAAACAATTCATGCGTCGCTCCTTGACACCACATCTGTACAACCCACAGGACATTGCCTTGGACGATAATCGGTCGGACAACGAATTTCAAGGCGATGAAGCAGACCACCATCAGAGGCAACAGAAAATCGGACGTATGCTTCTAGCATCGTGTTTGATTTTCCCTCCACTTTGGTTTGTCATAGCATGTGGAGGGTTCGACTCTTTTGTTGCTACCTGGACCGGTGGAAACGTTCGCGGCGTTGGCAGCACGGAGAAAAAGATTGCTTTGGTCCTTGCTACAGTGATTGGACTTGGTGCTGTCATTGGAGTGATTGTGGGGGTCAGTATGGCGGCCACAGCAGGTAGTGCTGTTGCCTAGAGCTCGAGACGATGGGAAACACGACGAACGACGGAGTATGAGGTAGAAAGAAAAGATAACTGTACTATGATACCCTGACTTTGCTTTTTTTTACCCTTCTAATGCATTACTGGCGTACGAACATTTACATATTTACATCGATATCATTATTTCCTTTTTGTTTTCCTCTTTATGTTTTTTTGTCTTGTGGACTTTTTTTATTAATACGCAAGATACATGGGCCAGGAGTTTTTTTTTTGCATATGCTTTTACTCTTGGTGTGGTTTTGGGCACAAGTTTCCTTTTGTTTTTGTTATGTTTGCTACTAGTACTACTACTACTGGTAATATTGCTTCGTGTATATCACTTAGGGATGGCGGGGGGGTGGAACTGGGGGTAGGGGGGATATCTGTGGGATACATTCAGTGGGGATGTGCGTGTGTTTTTTTTTTCCATTTTGGGGGTTTGGGAGGTGATCATATCAACTTTTTTTTTTGTCTGTCTGGTGTGCAATAACAGCAAAACATTAAGGCATACATTAGCTAGCATAAGGGGGGGTAGTAGTTAAGAAAGATACGGGAATAATCCATTCAAGTTATACACAAGAAGCTTCGCTCCGCTATTGAATTGATTTGGTGTCCGTCTACACCATCGATATCAACATATTTACCACGAGTATAGAGATTCTACTAATCTACTATCTACTATCCTAAGTCGGGACTGCGGTCAGCGCCGGTCATTGAAGTTTATACCATAGCAATTGCGTGTTATACCGGTAATATGTACACCCCCTCGACGTCACCATATATTCCAGCACAGACCATTCGTAAACTCCACTTAACCCCCTCCCCCTCCCCCCTCCCTTCTCGCTACCCCGTCCATATCTTCCACAATGCCAATACCCCACACCACAGCCCTCCTCTGCGCCATCCTCATCCCAGCGGTCCTATTAATATCCCTCCTCGTGGGAGCAATAATACACTACTACTACCTTCGTCGTCTTCCTCCAGATGCATATGATGGGGATGTAGAAATTGTTCGGCTTGATACAGCAACGGCAGAAAAGGCGGGAGTGAAATATAAACCAAAAGATAGTGGGATACTGACTCGGAAGGAGACAGAGCGGGTGGAGAGGGTTGTGAGGGAGGAGAAGGCGGAGGCGCTGAAGGAGATGGAAGGGAAGGAGGGGATGTCGTTTTTGGTGGGGTGTAGGGAGCGGAGGGAGGAATGGGAGAGGTTGGGATGGGTATGATGGGAGTTTGTGTGTTTTTTTGGTTGGATGGTTTGTAGGTAGGTAGGTATGTTTATTTTGAATATGTTTTTTCCGGGTTGGGTGGGAATCTATATCTCTAATGTTTGTTTAAACTTGTCCCTGGTGAAGTGTCTATGACCTCTTCACGCCTACACTCTCTTCCGGCACCCCAAACCTCTCCGGATCCCGTTTCGGCTTATTCCCCACTGCTGCTTCAATCCTCTCCATCACCTCTGGCGTTAACATCTCCACCACCTTCACAGCCGCAACATTCTCCACCACCTGTTCCGGGCGACTAGCACCAGTTATAACGCTACTGACATTATCATTCTTTAGGACCCAAGCAATAGCCAGCTGAGCTTGTGGTACCCCAAGTTCCTTAGCGATATCTCCCAGTTTTTGAGAAATGGAAAGTTGCTGTTTCATTTCTGCGTCTGTCTCGAATTTCTCCCGGAAGGACTTAATGAATGGGTCGAGATTAGCATTTGCGTCTCCGAACCGTGAGTCCGCAGGGATAGACGCAGAGTTGTATTTTCCACTAAGGAACCCGAATTTTAGTGGGGAGAAGGTGGTGAGACCTAGTCCGTGACGACGGTATAAGGCCGAGAACTCGGATTCAACTTTTTCTCGGTGGAGGAGGTTATATTGTGGTTGTTCCATCTATTTGTATCCCCCGTTAGCCAGTGCGTCAGGGAATGGAAAGGTGGGATCCAAACCAAAGGCCCAATCAACCCCAACTTCTCCGCAACCCTCCAAGCATCCGCAATCTCTTCCGCCGTCCACTCACTAGTCCCCCAATAAAACGCCCACCCTCGCTCTATCACATGGTTGAAAGCACGCACGATCTCCTCCATAGGCGTATTCCGGTCCGGCCGGTGAGCGTACACTAGATCTACATACTCCAACCCAAGCCGATCAAGCGAAGCTCGTAACCCCTCGATTACGTGTTTCCGAGATAACCCGACTGTGTTTTGTGACCGAGCTTTGTCGGCGCTGTTGGCGGTGCCGAAGTTGATCTTCGTGCTGATTACGATGTCGCAGCGTCGCCAGGAGAATTTACGGATGGCTTTGCCCATGACGGTTTCGGAGGCGCCGCCACCGTAGCCTTCGGCTGTGTCGAAGAAACTGGGGGGTTGGTGTTAGCGGGAGGAGGAGAGGGGGGAGGAGGGGAGAGGTAACTTGATCCCGTGGTTGTAGGCGGTTGAGAGACATGCGTAGGTTTTTTCTTCGTCGACGTGCCCGCCGTAGGTGAGCCTGGGTTTGGAGGGTTAGCGATGTGTGTGTGCACAGAATGTAATTGAGGACGCACCAGCCGCCAAGAGAGATCGCGGAGACTTTGAGCCCGGAGCGACCCAGGAATCGGTATTCCATTGGGGAGAGGGGGGGGTGTTCGGAAGAAGGAAAAGCCATACGGTGGTCTATGTAAGAGGGATCGGTAGGAGGATTCGGAAAGTTTGTGTTGTTTGGTGGGATGGTGGTGGTGGGGTGATGGTGATGAGGTGAATGAGTTAAATCTTATATTGTCGTCTGCATGTCGTCAACACAGGTAGCACCTAATACCATTCTATTTAGCCGGCAGCAAAGCTGGAGAAAGCTTAGAAAGCTGCAGAGGGGTTCTCGGAGATCTTAATTGGCTATTGTACGAGTATAGAGGCAGCATTCAGGCACCAGCCGAGGCCGATGAGCTCTGGTTGCATCATCATTCCGCCTATACATATTCTACGCAGAAACCCTAGCCCTTAACATTTACATTTAAGCAACATCGTGCAGAACAACGCTTGGGTATATCTTTCGGACAATACAAAAACTTCTAGTGCGAACGCTAAACAAAGAGAACAGAAAGACTATCTACAAATCAAGACCCCACCGCTACTTTCTCCACCACGTCAACCAACTCTTCTTCTGTCCCCCACTTGCACCCTCGGCAATGACTCTAGGCGGCGGTAGTAGCGCCGTCTGGTCATCCTCACTCACCTCTAACTCATCCTCCTCCTCCTCCTCCTCTGGTGACCATCCGGGTCGTCCCCCCGCCGTCATTTCCTTCCAGTTCCGCTTCTCATAATCAACCGCCCACAACGCTACTCCCGTGCCCGTCGAGAACAGGAAGAAAATACTCGCAACAGGTATCAACTGCAGCATCACATGTACCAGTCCAAATAGGAAATACCGAAACCAGTTCCGTTTAATAAACGCCTTCTTCGTCGCCTTATCCCAACCCAACAATTGGAAATATCGGTAGTGACATAACGGTCCTAAATGACAACCTTTGAAATTTTTATCAGCCACGTCCCATAAGGGGGGTAGGTAGAGACATACCCTGCAAACACAAAAACAACGCAGTCCCCACAACCGGAACCAAACAAAGAGGTAACTCCAACACAAAATAGCACCCCACCCTCACCGCCTCCCGGAACTTCACATACGGGTTTATAATATGCGTCCCCAACCGTCTATCCCCATTCTCGTCTACATCTAGAATCCTCGCCGCACGAATCATAGCCTCAACACGCTTATTGAGCCCCCGAACCCGTTTCGTCCGTGATAATAACACGATGTCAAACACATCCACGATTTGCTTCTCCGTCAGAAATGCCTCCGCGAGTATCGATACGATACATGCCGACTCGGAAAGTATCATTGTTGCTGCGGCGCTCCGCGGGAATGGTTCGTGGAAGAGGCTGAGTATGACAATGTGTGGGAGGTAGAGGAAAGTGAACATGAATGCTACCACAAAGAGTGAGAGGAGTCCGACGGGGACGATGCGGGAGTAGAGTGGTGGGTGTAGGGAGCGGTGGGCGATGAGGTGCGGGATGCCGTGGATCGGGTAGATGAAGGAGCGGCTCGGAAGGCCATAGGTGGGTTGTTTGGGCGTTGGTGGTGGGTTGGTGATCAGTCGCGAGAGGAAGGGTCGTGATTGTTCAGACATTTGGAATGATGGTAGATGGTGGCGATAATGGAGTCGGGGACAAGAGAGTCCCCTTTTGTTTGGCGACACGGACCTCGAAGATGAGTGATTTCCCGATGCTGTTTTTGGGTAAGCATCGTGAAGACGGAGATGAAAAGAGGTTTATTTAAGTTGCTATAGTAGTGGACTTTGAGCCGCATGACGTATGTATCTACTTAAGCATGTATGCGTCATGAAAAGGTACTCGGTGAATGTGATTTCTTTTTTTGAAGGGCTTCGAGGAAGTCAACTTTCTGGCAGCTGAGAATTATTTAACTGTTCAATCCAATTGCCGTAACAACTGACCCAAGTTCTCTAAGTTATTAAATCCATCACTTAATCCTATTAGTTGCGATCGCTCTGATCCTCTTGAAAGGTCGGGCCTCATATTGTTGATCCTGGTAACAAGTGCCTTTATGACTTCTCGGACCGCCAGATATTCGCAGATATTTTCGGCAAAACGCATGCGAAATAAGGGCCACTGGAGGTAATCATACCCCGTGAACTATAAGTATCTGATCGGTATATCAATCTAATTACAGTCCGGCCTTTTCTCGCCATCATGCCCAAGCTAGCTGCGTGTGAACTTGCGAGCATGTGGCTAGACAAACTAGGAACAAGAGAAGGCCACCATGGTCGCTTCGAAACACTGGGCCCTGAGGAGATGAACACAGCTATGACCTCGGAGGCTTTGACTATCGAATATACTCTAGGTTCCTTGAATGCAGACCAGCAGCGTCCGTGGATAGTTAAAACTGATATAGAGAGAGCATTTTTTGCATCCCATACATAAGAGGAGTCGTCCCATCTGCGGATGGGGGGTGTTAGCCATATATAAAATGTGAAAATCCCTGAGATATACAGCTGCTTGAATGGACCCCAAAAAGTTCAAGATTCACGCAATTTCGATTACTCCTCCTTAGCAGCCGGAATATGCCAATAAATATAAAATTCTCTGTTGCACAAACCAACTGATGAATGGCGGTCTTTCAGGACACTCTACTGATATCAGATCCTTTGAAATGGCCTAAAATTGAGCCCACAGAATAGCAATACTATGTGTGCATGTTAGATGGGAACTTCCGCACATGGGGTAGAATCACCCCTTCCGTGAACAGGGCGGGTTTTTATATCCCATCGCGAATGGGGTGATTTCGTCTAGGGATGCAACATATGAATGTTGTTACCTGGAGTATCGGATAGGGCATAGGGCACACCACTCCCTTGTATATTACCCTGAGTCTCTTTCTCTCTCTCTCTTCACTCTCTTCTCTCTGTACCTTAATCTATACACACGGTTTTCCCCATACAATAACAAATATTTCTTCTGGCTGGACGAGTGATTTGTTATGTGTACTTTGGTATGTAGTTACGGGTACTTATCATGGGGTTAGGGCAAACGTAGAAGTAGTTGCACAGTGTCCCTTCTGTACACATACAGTACCCTGATCTACAAAATAGAACTTAAGTTTTCGCACCTACATACAGGTACTATCCCCCCGCGCGCCTTCGGGTTGAAAAACCATCGACCACTATCAAACAAAGATACAACGTCAAACTACGAACGACTCACGATACTGGAGGCTACCTCCACTCTGAATTAGAACCCACCAAATTCTCCTCACGCCTCCGTAGCATTTCCCGGCGACTGATGGATGCTATGAGAAGACGAAGCATAACTGACGGTTATGACATGCCGGTGGCATACGATTTCACGGCTACAACAGTGACATGGACAGTTATCACCACCGAAACGAAGTTTAATGGCTCAAACTACACGCAATAGTCAAACGAGATGGTCCGGCTGTTGGAACAGATGCAGGTCTACGGAATTGTGAATGGCAGCGATGAGGAGCCCGCAGCTCCTTCTGAGAATGCAACAGCAATGGAAAAAACTGCTTACGAGGAATGGATGAGGCGAGATGGAGTTGCACGATCTACGATCCTTTTAGGAATGGAGGAATATCCACAGTCACAATACCTTCGCGTGGAGAACGCGAGTACTCTTTGGAAGAAGATTAGAAAGAACTATAAGCCAAAGCTCAGCACCTTTTACATCCGGAAGTGTCTCCACAACACCAAACTTGAAGACTGTGGAAGTGTTGATTCGTATGTATCGAAAATTAACCAAAAGGTGGATGACTACAATCTTCATGCGCATCTGGGTCGTCCCAAAATGAGCATAGAAGAATACGTTTTTTATCTTCTTAATGGACTTCCTCCCAATAGTGATTGGAAGATCTTCTTGGAGGAAATAATTAGAGATTATGACGCTCTATTGTTAAAGCCGGAGGAGGTTATTGCGAAATTGTTCGCTCACGAAGCTGCGATCAAGAGAAAGAAGGGCTTGTCATCGGATATCTTGTTCTTCACTAAGAAGCAGACTAAGAACAAAAAGACGTTCAAAAGGGATAAGGACAAGATGTGTTATTACTGCCAGGGAAAAGGGCATATCAAACAGCATTGCGAAAGTAGGATTCGTGGCGACCCTCCTGTACCAAGACCTGATACGCGTATACGGCTGTAGAAGAGACAAACTATTCCGTACATGCTCGGATTTTGTAGATTGATTGCGGAACTCAACTTCTGGAAATTGGACTGTCGATCAACTAAAGTGGATAATGGAAAAGGGCACTGGTTTGCCAATATACAACGTTCCGTATTATTAACTAGATTTACATAACTACTTAAGTACTTAATTAAGTACATAACTACTATCGTCCCCTAAACCCGTCCCAGTTACACCAGTGTAGTGATTAATCCATTTAAACACCTCTTGATGCCAAACCAAACTATTTTCTGGGCTCTCAACATAGTGGCTCTCGTCAGGAAAGTTAAGGCTGGACAAGTCAGTTTCGTATTTATCACCAGGGCAAAAGGGGGGGGGGAGGTTGAGAATACGCACAATCTTGAAGGCACACCTCGCTCCTGCAGAATAGTGAACATCTGAATACCCTCGGATATAGGCAATCTATAGTCGAGATCACTATGAACCACCAACTGTTCAAAAATGTTAGCCACCCAATTCTTAGGTAAATGTATTGCAGCGAGGAATGCGCACCTGCGGGGTCGCCCAGTTGATTGCATATCGCGCCGGATCGTAACGTTCAAAGTTCGCCCTGTTGTTCCAGAGAGTTCCATTGAAATCCCTCTGGAAGAACCACAGATGGTCCGAAGCGTAGGCATTTAAGGTGGAGAATATGCCGTCGTGGGACACCATCGCTTTGAATTTACGCCCGAAATCTTTGCCTTGGATCCAGTTTACCATATACTAGGTATTTATATGTTAGTGAGCGGTTCCAATGAAAGAAGGTTTCTGTAGCACATACACCTCCCCATGAAGCTCCAGCGGCTATGGCATTAGTCGTGTCGATATATTTATAATTAGCGGCAACATGTTCGAATCCCAGAACGAGATCATAGTATGGCGCTCCTCCCCAGTCATTCTTAATAACATTGGAAAAGTACTGGCCAAATCCGACGGAGCCAGTGGGATTGATAGCTACAACGACGTAACCTTGGTCCGCCCATACAGCCGGGTTCCATCGAAGGTTCCAAGTGTTTGCCCAGGAATCCTGTGGACCGCCGTGGAAGATCATTGCCATCGGGTATTTCTTGGTTGGGTCAAAATTGGAGGGTTTAATGATATACCCGTGGACTGTCGTCCAGTTACCCTGGAACGAGAATTCTTCTACCATGCTTTCTGACAGCCCATTCAGCTCGGCATCAACAATCCGTGGGTCCAGCAGGACTTTTAGCGGGTTCTTGCCAGTAATGTCGACGATAGAGTAACCATAGCTTTGTACCAAGCTGTTGTTACTGGCAAGAAGGGTGGTGTTTGTGATTTGGTATGACGCGGTGATATATCCATAGCCCCAGACCACTGTAGGAATATCCTTCATACCAGCGGACGCACTGATTGAAAAGATCTTTGAATTGCCGCGCTCTTCGGAGGCAAGCCAGATGGTTTTGCCATCATTGCTGTAGGTGATTCCGTATGGGTTACTGTCCCAATTATGGGCAACCCCTCTGATAACGCCAGTGTTTATATCGTACATATAGAGCTTATTCCTGTCCGCTTCGTAAAGTCTGTCATCCATCTGGTAGTATGCAATGGTCTTTCCATCGGGGGAGAAAGTCGGTGCCCAACATGCTCCACGTGCGGTCGCCCATGCTCCCGGGGATGTGGGCGAGTTTATTGCCGTGGCTATCGACGACCCGTCATGGGGGACAAGGTAAATGTATGACGCTGTATAATTATTCGCCGCCAGCGTGGGGTCCTTAGACATGAATGCAACCAGTTTTCCGTCTGAGGACATGTCGTAACTCCAGAAATCGCCACCGGGTTGGGGTGGTGCCTCCAGTTGAGTGTTTGCAAGGAGGTTGGTGAGTTTTCCGTCGAAGGTTTTGATGTGACCGCTACCCTTGAGCGTGCCAGCGAATAGTTTGGAGGTCCGGCCAGTGGTGTAGTAATTCCATTGGCGTACAAAGGGTTTGTCATAGATTCTAGCAGAGGACAGAGGTGTTGCATCATTTACACTGTTGTGTATTGTGCCATTGGGCCATACCATTCCGGACAATACGAAATTTATATCTCCAGATGGGGTAACCTTGATCCTGAGATTCTCAAGGGGCGCTGGAAGTGATGCAGCTTTATATCTATAACGAGAGAAAAGCAGTTAGCAGATGTATGGCCAGAAACATTGTCATACATACCTGCTCGCGAAGTTGTCAACTGGTGCTATCCATAGCTCATATCCTCCGGGAATGTCTGAATTTGTTGAATTTATATATATGACGGTAGTGTCATCTACCCAGATCATCCGTGTGACGTTGTCATCATCAGTAAGAACGGTGGTTTTTCCAGTGGCGATATCCAGAAGTTCGAACTGGGTGCTCTTGGTATGCGTTTCGAAGGAGTAAAGATCGGTTGGGAAGAGAGCTAGTTTCTAGAGATAAAACGCTCAGCATAATCCGTTACTGCATGCGCATTCAGGGCATTAACGACTTCAACTTACCCCCGCATTGTTAGGAACAGCCTCATCCCTTTTCGGTGCGGATATAAGCTTCCTACGGAGTTGTACAGTCAGCGCTAAGTAGAGGATATGCCAGGGATGGACCTATGTACTCTGGTGTGAAGAGAGCTTCCGCAGCTAATGCGAGTACAGGAACGAGTGATAGCCACTTCAGATACCCCATCGTGATTGTCTGAATCCGATTGCCCGGATTCTAAGGCTTCGAGAAAGCTTGACGAGCTCCTTTCAGTTCTTGGAGCGGGGTCAGAGATTAAATATTGCTCACTCTCCCTCGGCATAAAGCTGCGAAAATCGCATCTCGCTACCTTGGGGTCATTGTGATATAATGCCTAAGCATGCGAGGGTGGCTACGTGTAGTTCATTAATTAGGCGGAGGTAGAGTACTCTACTTATGTGTAAGCTTGTTTCTACTCAAATTATCGTTTGCTGAATAAGGTAGGCATTCGACATAATCGGTACCGAGACATAGCTAGTGGCCGAGGATTTCCCTGAATGGTATAAAACATCACGGATTGGTTATATCCGTCACCCTCTTAAGCATGTCTGAGGCGTTAAACGTCTAGTCTCGAACGGTACAATAATACTCCGAGATTTGGTATCAGACGCCTCTCAGGGCTGCTTCCTACCTGCAACAAAGCTTGACGGATATTTTCACATCTTGCATAGACGTCAACGTGGGTCTGTCAAGGAATATTTGTGCATCCACACCTAGTCATGATCAATCGTGCATCTAGATGTGAACTGAGACACAGGTTAATGCGGTCTGGCAGCAAATTGGAATCTTAGATACCAGTATACCTTGCGTTTCTAATAGTAAAGGATTGACAATATGTACATAAGTAAGCTTAAGTTTATGATATAGAACTACTCGAGATGTAATAGCTGTATTTATCCAGAACACCCTGTTTCGGCTTCTCATTTAAGTAAAGTATTAGATACGATAACCCCTGCGGGTATTGAGATTAAAATACCCGCAATCGGGACCAGTCTTTATATGCAAGGTACTTAAATGAGAAACTTGGGGGTGAAGGATTTTCTAGAAGCAAGGAAGAATTTTCTAGAAGCAAGGAAGAATCTTCTAGAAGGAAGCGAAGAATATTCTAGAAGCAAAGAAGAATATTCTAGAAGCAAGTCTGACGTCCTACTTAATATAGGAGTGTCTGTTATACCTGTAATCGGGGCGGTGTCCTGTCCCATCCCTGACTACTCCTTGTTCTTTTCCGCTGGCCACTCCTACGGACATGAATGGCATCTGCAGCTACAGCTGCAGGTGCTAACATGATAGTTTATACCGCAACAATGAGTGTAAGATTAGGAGTATCTGGCTGGCATACAGAGGCGCACCGTGGCGTGAATGTACTAAGGAACACCGACCGTTTGTGGAGAGTAGAAGAGGAAGTCAACTAAGTTGGGGACATAATAGATATCAAATGTTTCCGGGGCTGAACATAAGGATGGGAGGGAGTATATATCGACTAGTACGGCTATTCAGCAGTTGTAGGTGAAACCAATATTTTGGTATTGAATTCTATCTAGATAGCTACGTATACTCTACAGACAACGTACTCGGGTCCTGGAAGGTCAGTCCGACACCCCCATTTCCGGAAGAAACCCCCAGGAGTTGAGAATTATCAGTACACCATCTCTGAACTGGGTAAAACGCAGGAAGAAAGCGTAGATTCACAATAAATTGGGCCTCCTCCACCCCAGTCAATACCCCAATCGCACGGCAAAACTGATTTCCAGAAAAATGGAGTGTCCGGACCTTCGTGGACCCGAGTACTCGGGATATAGAAGACGGGGTCGAGAATGTTTAAACCCTGCTCCCATAGAAATTTGTATGGATTGAGACTCAAACATTTCCGAGTATCCGCGAACCAACTACAGTTGACTAGTAGTCAATTGCGCAAATTTTTAGGGTTTGAGCATTAGCCTCGAGCTCACAGGCATCGCGATTACTCAAAAATCATTCGACAACTAGAGTAGTTGTGTACCATAAACGGGAATTCGGGTTGTGCTCTGGATATCGCCGATAGACGTACATGTGGAGCGTAAGTATCTCGAAGGATATATCGCCATCATTTGTTCAACGCCCTTCGCTACGCTTGGAATTTGTAGGTTGAGGTCTCATTAGGCGGATCCAGTTATGATATCGGTCGGAAGTCATAGTCTAAGATCTATGAAGGCGGTTCGGGCACTCCTCGCAAATGTGATGCAGCTATCCTAGATTCAAGATTCGGCCAAGAGCTCTACTTACTTACGTGGACTACTCTACTGCAACTTAATAACATCCTACCTGAAATACCTCGAATGTGCCTATATGAACAATTCGCGACCCCTAAACTTCCAAATATGGGGGCAGACCGGGGTTTTTGAGCCGAAAAAGAATCATCCGAGTTCCGGTTCTTCATGTGAGGTTCAGTCGATCGGGTTAGGGTTCTCGTGTAGTTTAGACCCGCACAAACGTGGATGGTATCGGCTACCAGTCCGGCAGCGAAGCCACCTTTGGCAGGAGTATCGCCATTAGTCTGATCCATTCTCGCTCACCCAAGCCCCTGGTACTCGCAGCTCCTGTCAATTTCGTGTTACCGATCGCGCGCGCTGCCAGGATCGTAACGGCTTTATCATGAAGATCACCCTAAATTCCCAGTACAATTTCTCTTGCGGAACGTAGAGTCACGTACAAGGGTATGACGGATTGTCATTGATTTTGTAGTTGCAACGGGTTCTTTGTGGATGACCACCGAATCCCATACCTGATAATGATTTTCGTCATACCCAAAATCCGTCATACCCTCTAGCGGGGATATACTTGGGGTGGGGAATATCTAGTCTGCCATCCGCTAGCCTACGCGTTAGCGAAAAGAAAGCCGGATGACAGACTAGTAGTGAAAAAGGTCTAGATATATATCTCGGACACCCTAAATCGGGAATTGACTTTTGCTGTGAGAGCTGGGGGGTGACGGGTGGAAGGTGGCTAACACAGCTGTCTATACACTAAAAATCTACTCTGTGTACCTGACTTCGTGCTCTGAGCTCCCAGCTTCCAAGTTCCCGCTAGCGCTGAGTTCAGCGACTTCCCCGCCAAGTCAGCTGCAGATGCTTCTTCCAAATTGACTTCACGAAATCCCGATATTCAGTGATTTTAGAAATGTAAGAATGGACTAATTCTTGCCAATCTCGGTGGAACATGCGTCCATCCTGATCGCTTTATATCGGTCCGTGATGGTCGGTGAACTGCCCCCCCCTCGGACCCAATTTTTTCTAATAGTAGTAATGCACACTTCATGTATATAACACTTTGCTATTAAAACTTTGAGGCAAACTGGACCACCGGCCAATGAGAAAGCTTCCCGGTGACAGCAAATCTCGACAACGACGTGAAAGGTAGAAGGGTGGATATGCGATAAAGTAGCCGAGATGTCTCAAAATCTAGCCAATACCTGCGTTGTGCTTCCAATCTAAGACATTCTCTCCAACTACATTGTATGTACATCTCGCGAGCTCGTATACACGTACCACAATCACAATGCCTACCCAAGTACCCGATAAACCCCCCACCGCCTTGCGACAACTGCATCTCAAGTTGCAGCCAGAAGAGCAGGGATTCCCCTCTCGAGCGGTTATGCAGGTTTGCCAAGAAGGTCCACTGCCATGGTGCGGAGCGATGCAGTGGTTGTGCACTCGATCCTCGAGAATATGATATTCCAGCATCAACCTTCCTACTGGAACCCATCGTGCCCACCGTAACGTAACCAACGGCTCTGATCTTGAATCTCTGCCGGCACTTCCCAACTCCCTCTATGGACAACCAAAATATTTATGGCAGAACATACGGATACACCAAAATAGTGTGCTTTCTACTCTCCACTCGGACTACACCAAATTTTGCTCTATCATGCTACGAATTGACTGCTAGCCTTTTTCTGTTCAACTTCACAACTCTGGAAGTACTATGAACAAGTATCCATTGTGCAGTACTTTGTAATGTTAACATGTTAACACCATTGACTGCATTGAAGTATTTTGCCAGCATATAATTGCGGTCATGCGCGGAATTGTATGGTATATACCCACCGTTCCACAAATGTGAAATATTCAACATCCGCTTCTACCATCTCTATTCGACGTCGTGCGAAGATCATTACACAAACTAGAGTATATGCACACTGCAACTTCATATGCATGCAGAAATCTGCATGCGGATACATCAATTCCAGGTCGACAGCGGAGAAGCTACGGGCCGCCATCAAGTTGTGCCATTCTCTCTATAACGTACGAATTAAGTAATATCTTTCACTCTTAGTATCCGAGGTAGCCGACTTGCTGGTGGTTTGTCTCATGATGGTCCATCACCAGTATCTCAAGTACTGCTCTTTGGAGGACTGAAATAACCATAACCCACCACCACCACCTTGAGCTCACTAAATGCATGTTCTCACCCTCTACAACTCAAGCCAAGCAAATACAACCGGCGGGAGGTTTTGAATATGTGGGGCTAGCTGTTAAGAGGGGTTCCGTATTTACAAACGCACGAACGGCTATGCCCGATAGCTCCGTTAGCCAACATACCTACCCCACCGCCACCAGCTATGTTATCATGTGCGAGAAGAGGGCTTTCGAAGGCACCGGACAGGTTTGCCGTTAGCTTGCTGGGTTGATCATCAGCAATTGTCAACTACGGGTGGAAACGGCATAAAAAGTATATAGAATGTCTTTTTTCCCTCAGTCTAGGTTCGTTAAAGCTTCGATTACAATCCATCTCTGAAACCACTAAGACGGCGCCAAAGCAACCTTCTAGAACAATCAAAGAACAATTCGTATCTTAGCGTATTGCGGGAGTTAATTTACCTAGCTAAACATACGCTAGCTAGCGTCATAGCTTCAAGCTCCCCAAAAATTTTTTACCCTATAATCAACAGCTTTCCTCGACACAATCTCTCCAGAAAGATATTACGAACGACTACATGGCGGCCACTACAGTTTTCGAGGATAAAGCTTCTGTTCATACTCTCGGAGAGCTACCTGCTCTCTCACCCTCTCTCTCTCAGTCTTCCACAATTTACTGTACCTCCGAGAATTCGAAGCCTTACTCTACCTCCAAGAAGTCTTACTGTACCTCTGAGAAGCCATCACAGGTCGATCTAGAGCGCGATGACAGTACCCTCCATGGCAGTATCGATGAGGAAGCAGAGTATCCAGAAGGTGGCAAACGGGCGTGGTCAGTCGTATTAGGATCGTTTTTATGTATGGCTGCGAGTTTTGGTATGATGAACACAATCGGAACTCTACAGGCGCATTTGTCCAAGAATCAGTTAGCACATTATTCAGATGGCGAGATTGGGTGGATTTTTGGAGTGTATACGTTCTTGAGCTTTTTTTGTGGGATCTTGATTGGTATGTTTATATGGCGAGTGCTATGGAGTGATAGCTACTAATATACTGAATTTAGGTCCAATTTTTGATGCGTTCGGGCCAGAGTGGTTGCTGAGGTTTGGGACGCTCTTTTTGGTTGCTGGGTCAATGCTGGTTAGCGTTTCTACATTGTACTGGCACTTTATGTTATCATTCGGCGTAAGTCATCCAGCTGCCAGCTCATAATCATGATCACGCCACATATACAACGACCTCGGAGCTAACATATATGTTCAGATTTTTGCGGGCATTGGAACTTCCCTTATTATTACGCCAGCCGTAGCTTCAATTGGCCATTGGTTCCGATTAAAACGAGCGTACGCTACTGGCGTTGCTACCACTGGCGGATCCATAGGCGGAATCATTTTACCCCTTATAATAAAGGGTGCTATACCTACCGTTGGCTTTGCTTGGGCAATGCGAACAGTCGGATTCGTTCAGTTCTTTCTACTTTTTTGCGGAAACTTTCTGGTTCGCACACGTACCGATATCATCAACGGTACCGACGTCGACTCTATCAAGACCTCCGAAGATCTCAAGAAGAATCAACCTGGCCCAGGCCGGTTAAGGAGCGCCATTTCTGCTATCAGAATTGACATCAAGGCATTCCTTGATCCTCGGTTCACCTTCACTACAATCAGTGTGTTCTTTATCGAATGGGCAATATTCGTTCCCCTTACCTACATCACCTCATACGCTCTCAACCTGGGGCTCTCATCGGACCTCTCGTACCAATTAATAGTGGTACTAAACATAGGATCTGTGTTTGGGCGGTGGTTGCCCGGTTTTGTGGCTGATAAGATGGGACGCTTCAACACGATGATTGTCACTGTATGTTTCTGCTTCGCCACGGTTCTCTCCCTCTGGATCCCAAGTGGATACATCGACAGCGTGGTGGGTAGGAAAGCGATAATGATCGTATTTGCCCTACTTTATGGATTTGGCAGTGGGTCGGGCATCTCTTTGACAGGGGTTTGCATCGGTCAGATCTGCTCAACCAAGGAGTACGGAACCAAATTTGGTACCTGCTATTGTTTCGTGAGCTTGGGCACCTTGACGGGGATTCCGATTGCAGGACAAATCGTCGCTGCGAGTGGTGGCGGATATTTGGGCTTGATATGCTTTGCGGGGGCGAGCTATATCTGCGCTTTTATATTCTTTAATGCTGCGAGATGGGTTGGCCTCGGCATAGAGGGAAAGAAGAGAGGGTGGAGAGCGGTTTATTAATTAACATCATTTACGCAGGTGGAAATATTGGGGAACTGGGGATATTGTTTTTATTAGATGGCTGGCGAAAAAGGCGTTTGACTGATTATTGTATATATGGTTTCTTTATAGACATAGACGGAATAGAAATTGAGGGGCATTCTGGGTATATAACTGTCTCTGCTACATTGCATGCCGATGTCTGGTTCAACGCCTTCCACCTCCAATACCTTGAACACAAAGCTCCATCCAATAACAAATATTCCAGCACACGTTTATCAGTGAATTCCCCCCAATGCAAATACCACTATCAAGGTACCACCCCATTACTCCCCATCATTCTCGCCTCCTTAATAAGCCCTTCCACACTCGCTGACATACTCGGGCCATCGAGCGGATATGGCGGCCTCTGCTCCTCCTCTAGTGTTCGCGCGTACGGGAGGAGGTTTTGAAGATCTGGGGCGCCAGCCGTGGATATACCCCGCTGCTCCTCGGCGAGCACGCGATAGTGCTGAGCGATGAGATCTTGTTTGGGTTTGCGCAGGATTTGGAACCAGCGGTAGATGATGGAGAAGAAGGATGGAGTGGTGGTAGTGGTAGCGACAGCAGTAGCGGTCATTGTGGCGTTGAGTTAGAGGTACTTAAGTTAAGTACCTTAGAGTTTATTTCCGAGATATGGTCGGATGCGCGCAGGCGTGTAAAGTACGTGCATGTGTTTGGGATGGTGTCACGTGCGGTGTTGTTGTATGGGATCAAGAGGCTGAAAACGACGTGCACAGGAGAGCAAAGGAATGATTTCACTTGCTACACCCGACTTTTATAGAACCGCACACTTATAGCACTGTGCGATTCTAGCTGCTCAGACGGCGTCAGAGACCAGTTCGATGCATACAATCGTACTGTATAAAAGTCGTATAAAGATATTCGCCAAAATATACAGTTGAACTGTTTAAAAAATGTATGAATATCTGTACAAAAAATGTATAAATATGTGTGAAAATATGTGTGGGAAACTGTACTCACGCGGCCGTAATGTGGCTTTCGCGCTACATAGTCGCTATGCCACATCACGTGGCGATATTGGCAGTCGGCCGCATGAGTATAATTAGAGAGGACGTACCCTATTCGGATACGTGAACGCCAAGCCTTTTTACACCCATGAAATTTCCTTAGAACTTCAGACAAAAATAAGTCCATGAGCTGTCAATCACTCTGCATGATTTTTAAATAAGAATATATCTAACCCTTACAAATTATTTATTTAGCCCATCCTATCACCTATAAGTGTTATGATATTCCCTCAAAAAATTAAATGTTTTTTTTTCGGCTTGGCATTCGTGTGGGGTACGTATCCGAATAGGGTACGTGCACTTATAAAATTTGGTGGGGACAATATACAGGAGATATACAGAAGATATACAGAAGATATACAGAAGATATTCAAAAGATATACAGAAGATATACAGAAGATATTCAAAAATATACAGGTGATATACAGGTGGCATACAAAAAGGCGAATAAAAATTGTATAAGTATTCAGATTTTTTGCAATAAACTTATACAGAAAATTCGAGTATTTTTTGCGAATTTTACAATAAAAATAAACCCACCACATATATTATATGGGATTTGAACCCAGATGTATCAAGAATCAGTCTGGCAGACTAACATATTAACCATTAAACTATGATAAATTTTCTTGATAACCATACTCATGCGGCCGACTGCCGCGTTTTATGACCAATATATTGGGTTTTGTTTGCCAAGACACCTCGAAATACCGGTAGCGCGCTTGGCAACCAAACCTGCTCAGATGTATTTTAGGACGATTCAGGTGCGATCATCGACCCCCTGAGAACTTTACCAAACGAATTCTGGCACTGGCATACCCAGAAAAGGGAATAACTGGTCCGTGCAAAACTCCACACTGAATATCATTATTCCAACCAACTGTATATCTAAGATATACACCATTTATACCTCAACTGTATTTCTTATTCAAAAATTCCTGGTATCTTATACAGCTCCTATACAGTTTTTGTACCGCAGGTTATCGCGATGGTAAAAATTAGTCGTATGGTGCGTGCGGACTGGAAGCCGTACATACTTTTGGCCGTAACTACACAGCGATTATGCACAATATGGGCCTTAGAAAATTGTAGACCTAAAGTACTGGTGAGGCCAAAGGGGAATTCAATTTGCTATTTCAAGGTGCGAGTTAGGTTGAAACTAGGTAGAATGGTCTAGAAATGGATTTTTGGTGGGAAAGAGGTCAGGAAGTTAAGCTCCGCAACCATACTTTAGGTTTTTTTCGGGCTGAATTTAGAGTTCCAGTACAGTATCAAGGTGTAGAGTTCTGCCGTTTTGTCTTCAAGGCATGCCACGGTTGTCAAAGAAAAAGAGGCAGCTGCATGCTGCGTGTGCACAGAGAACAAATCCAGGTTGGAAAAGTAGGTAAAGAAAAGCAATGAGAACTGAGCAGCATGCTAATACTGAATAGGGGATCAGCGTGCCAGTAATATTGCTAGCAGCTCCAGAGACAGAAGCAGTTCTCCAGCAGCCTTGGAAATACTGCCGCGTTTGAGATCACAAAATCTTCTAGCACATACTACTCAATCTGCTTCCAAGGATGATGTCAGTTTTGAAGGATTGCGAGTTGCTACAGCTGGAGTAGTAATAGGAAATCTTCCGCAGTCTCATAGCTCAAGCAATTAAAGCCGTTGTTGTTTATTCATACTGTATTTACTCTAGCTAGAGTATGACAGGGCCCTTATCCACTCCGCCTCCGGGCGAGCCGGTTAGATGGCGAAGCTCCCACCCGCTACCCTCCGTCCCCAAGCAATTAAAGTTTCGTGTTGCGAAGTTAAAAACTTTGGTACGGGTTCCAGTCCGCGCGCACTATACCTGAACGACTAGGTAGGGCACCAACTATCTCAAGAACTTAATCTGTCCAATAGAAAGAGCCTACGATATAGAGCACAATAATCAGAGTATGCGAACCTGCTATGGGTCGAAGATGCAGCGATTCGCTCCCATAGTCATCACTCGCTGACCACCCAAAATTGATATGTGTTCCGACCCATACACCAAATTTTCCCGGTGGCCAACAGGTCGACCGATATGCCAATTCATCAACTTGGTGAATAGGTCAACCTATACACCAACTGACCGAGGTGCCAAGTAGCAGGTTGGGGAGGCGCAGTGAACCACCATAGTGTTTCTTCTGTTTAACTTCTACATCACCATAAATATCCTACCTATCTTCTGCCTCCAACTCTACTAGAAATTTTCTCATCTACAACAATGACTACCTTGACTCCCACTTCTGCTCCCACATTCACACCTCTACTAGCATTCCGGGCCCTTCCAGATCAATGGAGGATTTTTATACAGAGGCCATACTGACAAGCATGACTATGGTAGCCACCAGCCGGCTACCCTGGGCTGGCCTCTATTTGACCAAGTGCACCACTAGTCAACAGGGCTGAATAAATATGTACACTGGCCGATCACTTTGCCAGTAGGTTGACCCAAATGCCAAATCTTCCCATTGGCCAATAGGTTGACCTGTAGACCAAAAGGTTGACCGCTTTGCCAATCGGTCAACCTGTTGGCCAACGGGAAAATTTGGCGTATGGGTCGGAACATATGTATATTGCCAAAGGCCTTATTTTCACCCTTGAGACTAAGCGCTACAGCTCTGATACCAATAAAAATGAATTTGTTAACTTTTAAAAACAAGCAAGTAAACATTTAGATACATCGGATACGTATACCTTTCCACCAGTTCGAATTCGTCCACTCACTAGAATTAGCAAGCTATATAAACGAGCAAGAGAGATACCAGTATTCAAAAAGCTATGCAGGTTTCTCAAAATCAAAATCAAATCAAAAATTAATGTTTTAAACCACCTCCTTATAAGCCGGCACTTCCGGCATCGGATTCGGGTCATGAATTTCATACTTCGGCAACGATCCGCAGCCTCGCGCATCTGTACCATCACTCTCCCTCACCACCGCCGGCTCGGGCACCGCGATTGCCGGAGCTACCGCGATTGCCGGAGCTACCGCGATTGCCGGAGCTACCGCGATTGCCGGAGCTACCGCGATTGCTTGCAGTCTCATTGATTGAGATGTCTGCGACCGACGCTGCAGCTTTTTTGAGCTATAAGTGCAGCAACAAATGAAGAGGATGGGACCCGTGATAACACATGCAGCGACGATTAATGCTATTGCAAACCTGGGAAGCCCTCTACCCCCCTCATGCTTGACGGCGGGAATATAGTGAGCGGGAAGACGTGTATTTGTTGGTGTGGCAGCGACGAGGGTGATGGTTTGAAAACCGCTGCGAGAGGGGGATGAAAGGTACCGGTAGATATCGATGTCTTTTTTTGGAACGTCGATGTAACTGGGGTCATTCCTGGAGGATGAAAAGCGGCTGTCGGTGGTGTCTTGCGCCTCAGAGATCTTCGGGGGATCCACCCCGAGAATGTCTTTGTAACTGAGGTCATTCATGAAGGATGAAAAGAAGCTGTCGATGGTTTCTTCATCCTCAGATCTAGAGACCTCCTGGGGACCCTCTTTTGGAACGGCGTCTGAGACCTTCTTGGGTAGGGTTTCGTCCTCGTAAGCTGGTGGAGGATCGTATTCCATCTTCATGGCAACTAGAACCGCTTTGTCAACGTCTTCTTCCACTTTTCCCATCAATTTATTCCAGCCAGACTTAAAGAAGCCGACAGTACCGGAGAGAACGTCACTGGCTTTGTTGGAGAGCCAGTCCCACATGAGTTTCGGAAGGGGTGAGCTCAGGATGGATAGCAGGTGCAATGCAGTTAAGTAAAGGACAAGTGGCTAGGGTGGGGTAAGGCCGTTGGAAAGTTTAATTGAGGAATTTGCTTTAAGGTTGCGTGGACCTTGTTTATGATTTTGTTGGAATCGTACAGTTCTAATTTTGGTATTCGGGACGTTTTTCGAGTGATTTCAAATGATCGGAAGCTTGCATTTGTTCGAATTCAAGTGGATAAGAGGATAAAGGTTTCCTTTCGATCCGATTTTTCACTCACTCTTCACATGCCAAAGCTATTTCATGGATTCCAGAGAGTTTCACCAGCTTTCAATCAATGTTTTGCGCAGCCGGTTCCTAAGGTGAACAACATTGTTTCCAATCCGATCTAAAACATGACGGTGGGACGGCAGCGCTGGAGGCTCTGGATAGTCTAACAAATGGCTTGGTAGGGTTTTAGTGGTATGATAGCCAACGATACAATCCGGACTAAGCTCTAGGATCGCTGATTGCTCGGAACCAAATGTGTCATAGTTCTGTAACTCAAACCTTCGAAAGCCAAAGCACATATCTTAGTCACTGGAATCTGTACTGAGCGAAGAAGATAGAGATGAATAATGAAACAGTGTTGTCTAGTTTGTGCTTAGAAAAAAGTTGTGCGCCGAGTGAGATTTCCAAAAAAAAAATAAACACGGGGCCTAGGCCTGATATATACTTGGGAGATTGTCAGCCAAAGTTATAATTACGGTAACCCGAGAGATTTTTAATCGTTAGAATCCCTCTCTACCCTCTAATAACCTTTTGCATCTATTGGGTTTTTTCCAACCCTTCTCACTACTATTGTGCAGATCAAGATCGACTTTTGTCAGCTGGAATAGTACTTTGGCAGTATTACTACTTTTACTCCAGTCACATTTTCCATGGCCACAAGCATTCTGATCAGACACCTGGACAAGTTTTGGGGTTGGGGCGATCAGCGTGAAGGAATGTTCATTGCTCGAGATCTTTACATCCATCGAGAGTTCTAAGATCACTGCTGATGATAATCTCTCACGACTAGATAATAGTAGAAAAATTAGCCATGCCCTTCAACCCCTGCCGACTGCAACGGCTCACCTCGGGACTATCCAACTCACTATCCAACCAAGACTTTTTGCCGCGATGAAGCGCGTATCACACATTTAATATTTTCATCATTTGTCCATAATGCAAAAACTTGTAGCCAGACATAAATACTGTGTGGACTGATCCTTGTACTAGAAACCCAGAGAACAGACATACCTTGGGGTTATATTCAGGAGAAGATAACCGGGAAACTCTTTTGCTTTGAGAACAATACATAGAGCAAGTTGGATCGCTACCAGTTGCAATGGTGAAACCCATCACGGTGATGATCATATAATGTGATTTGACAGTAAATGCTGGTTGTGAGTCTAATTCAAGACTAAACTGGAATGATTGACCAATATCCACCGATCCCCAGCCAGGGACGGTCATGAAGCAGCCCTGGCAGTCCTCTAATCGTCCCCGTCTTACACAAAAAAACGGTACTGTGTCTGCCTGGGTCAGATGGATGAGATGATTGATTTCACTTCACAAACCACGCACAAGGTGGCCTAATATCTCAATTCCACCACCAGAAAAGTGTCAGTATCAGGGGTCACATGGTGGAGTTTGGCCACCGACTCGACCTCATATGGACATGCGAGTTACTCATTGGCATATATATATCATTCTTTCACTTGAATGTGTTTGTGCTTGCTTTTGTGCATTTGCCTGTACCTTCATATCTGTGTCTCACAGCCGGGCCCATAACATATACACTGCCCTCGCATATAAAGATTGGCCAGGACAAGTTTTGTACTTTACTACAAGATGCCTCATGCACTTTAAATAAATGATGAATTTTTTTATACGCGCTTCATCGCGGTTTGTTTTGTTTAAATCATATTGCATTCGGCCGCTTGCGGCCATGGCAACTAACTACTCTTCTATCCCCTACTCCTAGCACTTCCCCAGTGTGAACTTCAGGTGTCCCTTCAGCCCTCTTAAGTCCAAGTCGTACTGTCCCTATCTCCTTCCCCCCATCCGCCAAAGCTTCATCGCGGTAAAAAGGCTTGGTTGGATAAAGAGTTGGATAGTCCGAGTGATTTACCGAAGACCACTTAGGTTATGACTTATTTTCATAAATTAGGTGGTATTTTACAAGGTTAATGGCGAGTTCCCTCTTGTACTGTGAATTCGACGTGTGCGTATCTACATGGCAGAGAGCCGAATAAATTTCAGCCAGGATTCATAGGACCGCATCAACTTTCCACCGGAAGTGGAGGGCAAATTGTGTTTCTTCCATGCCATATATCGCCAACGACCTCAAACTTATAAAGGAGTCAATAATAGTTCCAATACGCTCGTTTGAGCGCAAGCACGGGGTATGGGTTGTTTTGATCAAATCGTCTTAAGAGTATGCTCCGCATGAAATCTCACTTTGAATGCTTCTAATTCCTTTTCTACCATGTGAGATAATCTCGAGACGTTCGATGGTCTTTTTGGACCGACACATTCTGAGCAGTAGCTCTGAAACCAAGTTAGCATCCGAGAGTATTGGCCGGAGGTTGAGGGGCATTTATGAAGAGTACTGACGACATGGGTTTGCTTGAGCACAACATATATCCCCTCTAAAATACAATGTTCTGCTATTCATTGGTAAGGATCAGTCATACGTACGCCTTGACTTTTTGAAGAGAAAGTCTGGACTCCTCAAGCATGGGACGGTTATTATTCCACATACCTGGCCTGGTACAATTGGATAAAGTCGTCAATCTGAGATATATCGATGTCGTCCGTTCCTGATGGATAGAGATACATGACTAGCACTAAGAACCGTATGCATGTATGTATGTATACTGTCTGCAAACTAGAGCAGCAGTTTGACCATAAAACAACTACTACTGCAGTGATGGGGGTTTTCGAGCACGAAATCCAGGTTCGGAACATTGTATCGATCGATCTATGTCAAAGGGGAAGTAATTTCTCCCATACTCATCCATATAATCAACGGCTCAGTCTCCAAAAGCGGAAACAAAACTCAGGCTGCCCACGGAAGTAGCGGCGGCTTTTTATCCCGTTCCCCACGGGGAATGACCAGGGGAACCCCTCCGAGTTGATGATCCCGGCGTTAGGCTCGGAACTCGTTAGGCGCTAGAGAAGATTGTTTGCGTTGCGTTGCTTCACCTTGTCTCCTCCATGGATAAAAATCCGGAGGTTTTAGGGGGAAATCCTATATTCACTAAAGTTCCGAAGGTGACTGCCCCGCATCCGAGCTCGCAGTTGCCGCAGTGGCCCAGATCCGGGTTCAGGGGATTTCGAATTAACGCCCCGCGTAAAACAAAACAATAGCTACTCTAGAGTATCAGGTCGTCTCATCATCAGGTCAGCGGAATGAATTGAATTGAATTGAGTGTGTGAGTGAATTTCCCACACCGGTGCCCCATCTTAAAAAAAACCAGCTTCCAAGATGAACAAGAGAAAAAACCGACTGACTGTTTTTGTGCTGTGTGATGTGATATCTATGAGAGCTATTATGAGGATATGCCTCATCTCAACGTACATCGAGTGTGGTGGTATCCCCGAAATCAGCCCTCCTAGTCTAGACATGCGTCCCGGACGCCCCGGCAGCTCCGAGATCAGCCCTTCTATTCGATAGATGGGATTTTCTTTCATCAAACCCCATCCATCCATCTACCAAATGCCTCAACAAGAATATCTTGGAAAAAGTATACTAATACGCATATAATACCTATCCTCACTCTTCTCTAGCCGGGTATTACCGAAGGGCTGGGGCTGGGGCTGGACTGACAACCGAACGGATTGGTGAGCGACAGACACACACCACTATCACTCCGCATTTTTATATGTACTCCATACTCCATGATAAGGCTACAAGCACTAAAACAAAGCTCCCGCGTTTGGCGAAAGTTCAAGTGTAGGAATTGTGCATATAGGCAAGGATATTTGAGAGGGGAAACAATTTTACTTGGGATGGGACTCTAGTTCTTCTTCGCTGGCAGTGTTGATGACGTTTGAGCTGGCTAGTTGTGATCGAACATCGAAAACTAAGAAAAATATGGAACAAAACAGACCAGCTAGATCGATCACAGGGGTTTTTTTGAGTCCGTTTCCGAATCCCCCTCCTGTTTCCGACAATGTTGTTCACGAGCCCCACAATCACCCGCGTGTGAATAAGCAGTTAAAATATCGTTTTCTCGGTCTTCAAACCGATTCCGCCTACACCTTCTCCACACTCTTCTCCACCACCCCATATACATGCAGTGCTTGCATGCTGGGGTGATATAATAGACTTTTTGATACTCACCACCTGAGACCCTGATCTGCTGTCAGAGGCGGGAGCTACAATTGCCTTATCACCGAGATTGGAGGTTCGGAGTCATGCTCGAGTGACCACCCATGTCCCACCCATTCCCTCGGCTCCAAACCATCAAAAGACTTTCCTCATTCAATGACAAAATATGTGTAAACCAGTTCTGATATTACAGACCACTATCTTCAAATGCTTTCCTTGCTTCCTTTCCCTTCCATTTCCTTCCTAGATAATAAACATCAATCCTTTCCTTCCATCCCATCCAATCCGCCCAGGCCCATCCCATCCATCCATCCATCCATCCAATCCAATCCATCCAGTCCGTCCAATCCCCCCGTTCGACCATCGCACTATCACCTGACTTGGTCTTTTCCTCCCCTAAATGGACTTTGCCTTCCAAGTAGCAGTAGAACCCTGTCCCCACAATATCGTGTAAGAAAGAACAGTAGAGTAGGTAATTCGCTCGACTAGAATATGGCTTTCCGATTTCCCTTCTGTAGGCAGTAGTAGTAGTGTGGTAGTAGTTTAGTATAGTAGTAATATACTTAGTAATTGTTCGCTTTTTTCCCTTCCCCTATCCGGTACATATCCCATCGAATCGCATCCAAGTCATATCCCCACTAGACATAAAAACTAGTAGATAGAATAAAAATAGAGAGTCATAACAGTCGTCAAAGATGTAAAAGCACAATCATGAAGGCAAAAAAGTGGCAAAATTTTCACGATTCACAGCAAAACACGCGCGGGGACACGACTTGAAGGAAAACAAAAGCACGAATCCGACAAGGTATAGAGAAAATATCGGATGGACGCATAAAAACACCCAGAAACCACTCAGATAAAGATCCCAAAAAAAAGATCCCAAAAAGAAAAAGATCCTGACTGAACAAAAGATGCGGGCAAAACGAAACGCAAAAAGCAGAACTATATCCCAAGACAGAACACCGACCCGATTTCGCGAAAGGTAAAATATCAGAAGAACGCTGCGTAACTTTCATGACTTTTACCAGACGAAAACCAAAACAGACGTGGCCCACCGTTTTGTTTCAACCCAGTGAACAAAAGCAGAATTTTGAGAAGAAGACAATCATCTGGAACAGAAGGAAAAAATGGTACCCATCATCTGTCCTACAAGGACTATGAAGTCGATGGGCTTGTTGAGTTTGTACCGGAAACGAAAAACCTCTATAAATTAAATTATGCTCCCCTCCTTCCTACCCTGCTAGGGCCCACAGCCGACCGTGTACGATTAAGCCGGCCGTCGCTAGTCCTATCGAAGTTGCTAGTCCCCATCCCCCCTGCTGAAGGAGTCGATCCTTCGCGTATGGTTTTGCGTCTCTTCATTCCACCTCCTACTGCATCTGCATCACCGTCGTGACCCCTACTCGACGGTCGAGAGCCCTGCTCGTCATCATCATCTATTTCGCGCATGCGCTTGTTAGATGACGGAGTTGCAGCTCCAGTACCATTAACGCCTCCAAATGTCTGTGGCGGTGTCTGTGATGGCATTGGTCCACCTAGTCCAGACTGTACGGCGTAGTTGGCTTCTTGGACACCAGCACCGGTCGGTTCTCCGTGATCTGCGGCAGGGTCACCATTCGCAAGCTGATATGCACCCCGAGCCGGTGGTTGACGGATAGCACCCCCATTAGCAGAATTGGCTCGTGGCGGGGTAGAGTATCCACTACCAGGTTGAACCCATTGTTGTTGCGATGTAGATGTTGTACGCGGTGTAGATCCGCCGTCAACTGTGCGAGGAACGTTGACGTTTGGGGGGCCGTAATTGGGCCGAGAGGGCGTCGAAGGCTGTCCAGGAGAGCCGCTCATCTCCGGCGAAAGGTGGGACTCGGTCGTTAATGGAGGATAGTATACATTATTCGGCCGATGTCCGTTTGAGTAATTGCTGTCGTGCGTAGTGTATTCCTCTTCATGAACATGTTCAGCTTCATTTTCCGTGGCCTCTTCTTCATGAACCTCCTGGACGCCGTGATCCTCACCTTCCCCGCCAATCCACCCTGCTCCTCTGTGTCTTGTTTCACATGATCGTCCTGTCGGGAAGACGGTCGGGATAGCGTCGGTGCCGGCCCCCGCGATGTAGGAGGTCCCATCGTACTAGAGTCCCTGTTTTGGTTCATATACTGGCTAGGCTGAGGTAAAGGTTGGTTAAACCTTTGCATATTCTGCTGCGCAATATTCTGCGGAGCCATGTTTGCCTGCGTGGGTTGATACATATTCGATTGGGGCGGGGGATATTGTTGCAACTGTTGGATACCACCTGGTGGAGTGGTAGCAGGGGTCGTTGGCATTGACCGGGCACTGTTCATTACTGTGTCGATTGCCAGGGTTCCATTTCCACCCTGCATATTTCCACTCCAGAATGTAGAGTCTGAACCACCGACGCCCATCACACTTGACGCACTGGAAGGCGGCGTTGGAAAGGACATACTCCTCTGAAGCTCAGGACGTGGTTGGGAAAGGTTAGGGTGCTGGTGCATGGGATTATGCATTCCTTGGTGGTGGAGTGGAGGTGGCTGAGATGACGGAATTAGATCAGTTGGGGTTCGCCTCTGTAATGCACCTTGGTTAAGGGCTTGGCTCTGGGATAGTACATTGCTGTCTGCACGCCGACGCTCGGCTGCAGCCATGACGGCACCTGTGCGGTGTGCATTGGTTGGGTGGTATAAAAAAGCACCAATGTTGTGAACAAATAGCGGGTACAGAAGCTCAGTGATCTTCTCCTTGTTCGCGAAGTCAAGAGCACGCTCAAATGGTATCCTGCAGTCGCACTGGTTAGTCCATAGTTTTGGAAAGATAAGAATTCTAAAGGAGGAATGCCGCACCATACGCCTTTGAGATGCATAGGGCCAATCTTCACTACATGTCTCACTTTCTCACTCTTGAGGATACCATCACGTCTACCCCGAGTCATTCCAGCAACGTTGAGGAGTTTAGTACCGTTTATCATGTGATTATCTGCGAGTGTGGGAATGCAGTGTCAGCTGAGTGCGGTAGAGAAACCAACAACTCGGCATATGGTGGAAATCTTACCCTCTCGCCTTGCCACACAAACTCCTCTTGCCTCAACTTGAAAACACAAGCTCCCTTCGTCTTCCCACAATGTCGCTGCTACTCGGGGCTTCATACCCGGCGGTGCTAACTGTCCTGTCGCGTCAAATGAATGGTTGTTATATGCACCTGCTGTAGCAGACTGCGGAGTTTGTGGCTGGGAGACTGAATGTGGAGGGTGATTTGTACTCAGTGCTGTGCTTTGCGGTAACGGCAACATTGGCTGTGAATGTACTGCCATCGGCCCAGAAACAGGTTGGCCTGCAGGAGAAGTCACCCCGTTGGCACTGGGAAATGCGAACTGAGGAAAGCCGTGATTTGACTGATATGTGGGCTGCAACAGCGGTGGTTGAGGAGGGAAACTCGCCAAACCGCCCCCTGAGGTCGCCGTCTGCGGAGTAGGGGGCTGCCCCTGTGACAGATGATGTGGGTGGCTATAGTCTAGCGCCCCATATGAAGAATTATTTTGCGAATTCATGTAGTTGGTATTCTCGTTGTTGTAGGCGAATTGATTGTTTGATGTCGCGTATTGCGAGGTTCCGTTCTGAGGTGCAGAGGGAGTTGGTAACTGTGTCGCTTCTTTCTTCGGGTATGATGGTGCAGAACCGTTAAGGATAGAGCTTCCTAGCCCGCGAGGCGAAGACGAATGCTGGCCTGCCGGAGGTTGTGAGAAGGAGAGTGCAGATGGGAGCGACTTGTCGCTGGGCATGCCCCCTTTGGCGTAATGGGGATTGTAGCCAGGCCAAGACGAGTAGACGTCAATGGGGGCTCGTGTTTGAACCGATGCGAGAGACGGCAGCTCCAGCTTGCTGGTAGTAGCGTGAAGTAGCGCTTCAATCGTGAAGGTTGGAAAAGGGGGCAGAGAAACCGAAGTGAATGACTTCTGTGCTTCTCTTATTAGGTGGGGTAGAAAAGGGCCTTCGTTGAAATTTCTTCAACGAAGCGCTGCCTCAATTCCACAGGTAATCGGTAATCGAGGAAACGTCTAAATGACTTCCGAACGCCAGGAGAATGCAGGTCCGGGAGGCTGTTGATGCTGAGTGGTGGGAATAGCCGCGAGAAGATTCCCGAATGCAAGCCCGATGATATGATATGACGAAAACAGTACTGCTGCAAAAGACCGAAAGGCGCGTCCTAACCGGATAATTCGTTTATGCGGACGTAATGCGACCAGGGCAAATATGCTATTCTTCGTGAAAGACAAACGACACACTCTCCTGAAGTCCAGGATAACCACCGTACAGGCAAGTAAATTCTGGCCCGGGTCGACACGAAACTGGGACGAAGGGGAGGGAGGGAAAAAGCAGGGAGACCGGGTATCTGTTAGGAAAACACGCCGTGTTTGGATGCAAAAAGATGGCACACCGAGTTGTAGGAAAACAAAACCGATGAGGGGGGTTAACTGTTAACTTTTTGACTCCACACAGAAAACTATTTGGTCGTTGCTTCGTTTCACGTCGTGATATGCTGGTACCCTATGAATGATACTGTAACAGGACCAAATGGGATATACACCAATTGGAAAATTCGATCGTAAATGTCGTTTCCGCTTCGTGATCGTCGTTCAAAATATAGCTTCTCTTCTTTCCTATCGCTTTCCAAACCGAACCAAGCCGAAATGATCTTCCACACAAACCCTGATGGCCCAATGACAAGTGTCGAGTACAGACTGAATCGAGACCTTGAATGGCACTGGAGAAGCTCGAGATTGGAGCCCGTTGCACCAAAACAAGAGATGCAGGAGAACAATTGAGGAAGATGGGATGTCGGCGATGATGATGAGACTGCCGGGGGGAATTGGGGGGGCAGTGGAGGGTCGACAGAAGGGGGATGGTGGTGGATTGCCGGAATGGAGGGGGCAAAGGAAGCACTCGAGGGGGAGGGAGATGAGTCGGAGGAGAGGTATTGAGGTGATGGTGGGTAGTGGTGGTGAGGCAAGTGTGGTGCTGGTGTGCCGGTGGTAGTGGAGGAGAGGAGGCTGGAGAAGCGGAAGACGGGAGAGGTGGTGGTGGAGAGTGAATACAATCGAGGAAGGACGGAGCGAATGTAGACTTTACGAAGTCGCTGCGGGTCGGGGCGACTTGCAGGGAGTAGCGCACAACAGCAGCAGCAGGCCTTGAACGAAGCTGGACGGGATGGACCTCGACTTGAGCGGAGGGGTGTGCGGAGAAGAAAAGGAGGAGGCACGTAAGGTCTGAAGTGCAAAAAGAGGCCGGCTGTGGTTGGCGGATGGCTGGGCGGCGACAGGGATCCGTCGAAGACTGGATGTGAGGTGAGCCCAGAGTACTCTCTTTGGGGGGCGAGACACTGTACTCTACGGTTTTCTCGGCTGTCGTGTGGAGAGCAGTTCTCAGATGAATGAATAAACCAAGGGAAGCAATCACTGCGTCAGTGTGTGCGTGGTAGGGGAAGCAGGTACACACGGGGCGAATGGATGGATGGAACAATCGAGCAAGATATCTCTCAGCTCAACGTCGCGATTTGCTACCGGACTTTCTCGCACGCAACTCTCGCAAAGAGCAGTGTATGCGATGGAAGGATGCTATCCAGACAGAAGATGATGATGTGCCAGTGGTTGTCAAATTAAAATATGCTTCGCTGCACGCAACGCACAGTCCATCCAGCGGCAAACTAGTGAATAGAGTGGCAGCAGGTCTTCACTGAGAGCCAAATACAGTTCGTCGATACAGTGCTCCCCTAAAAGTGTCTGTGGAATCAACAATCAATCAATCAATCCGTCAATCCGTCAACCAGACCCATCAATCCCAACGTACCCTCAACTTTGAGATGGCACTTTTTCTCTCCGACTTCGACGACACCTCGAAATCGATGATTATCCAACCACAGCTCACGCCCACTGTGCCGGCGGTTAGCGTGCAGTTCATGATCCGGGAAAGCAATAACGCGCGACTGGCTCACCGACATTTGAGAACTGAACGAAGCCCTTGTCCAAGCGAGGGAAGAGGAGCGAACCCAGCCAGCGCACAAGTGTGGAGAGCAGGGAATGAAAGCAGGGCTCGGCGAGTCAGGTCGCTTCTCATTGGCTCCTAGCCCGAGATACCGCGCTCGGATTGGCTGGATCAACAGGGAATGGACGTTGGGCGAGGTGATCGGGCTAGACTGCAACAGTGCTAGTGCTTCGTTGAGTTGGTTGCAGGGTTAGGGGATCGAGGCAAAAGCTGGGTCGCATGCAGAAAGTGGTTAGGGTGGAAGTGTGCGCTGGCAAAGTCCCAGGGTTGTGTGTGTAAATATGGAATCATTATCGTGCCTCTTATTGGTGAAGAACCGGGACTTGTTCATGATGGGAGGAGGGGGGGTGGAGGAAAAGTGTGGAGAGAGGATAATCGGAAACAAGAATCAGCCTCCATCAATCATCTGCTCGTAATCAATGATCGCTACGAATGTCAGGCGAAGAAACGGCGCCAAAAAACAATGGATATTCCAAGTCGGTTCAGTCCATGTTTGTTTACCGGTAGTACACTCTTGAAATGCAGTTACAAAATAACGGTTCCTCAACGCTGCAAAGCTTGAGTAATATGGATGCAAGGGGAACCCCCATTGCCCAAGAGAAATTCCAAAAAACTTGATATGTATTATGTATCAGCAGGCGGAGGAGACTCCACCGAGACTCCACCAGATAATCGCGTGGACAATGCCGATTGACGGAATTTGTGTGGGATGTTTGACGTGACTTGGGGAAAGGGGGGGGGGGGGTCAATAAAAAAGATAAGTATTCTTGTCCCACACCAGACTGCTTGCTTCAGAGTGAGACAAAACGCTCGACCGAATGATTGGCCAACGCCTTTGTGAAGCCACCCGCAATGACTGGAGCGTAGCGGGTAATGACAGGTGTGGAGTTCTCAAGATAATTCATACACTCAAAACACCCACGGCGTCTACGCAAAATACTCACCTCTACTGCTGCTGCTCGCTGTAAACTTTTTGCTGAGGTATGTATCACTCTCCGCCGCTGTTGATGGGGGCGTAAAGTTAAATTTGTTTCGCATTGCTTTGCCCACCTCTATTTTTCTTTTTTTCTGTTTGCTGAGGATGACCTGAGACGGCGTAGTAAACTCAGCAAGCGCCACAAAGTAAGGGATTGCTAAGAAGAGTAGGTACTGGGGATGGAATTCGTTTATGTTGTCTCTCACCGTCTCTCCGTTCCATAAGCACATGGGAAACATCATTAGTGAGAGTTAGAGTATCAAAAGTTCATGAAAGGCGGGGATCAAGTCCGTGACACTTACTACCTATCATTTCAGGTGATGGTTCGGCGGTACACAAACTAGATACAAGCGCGGCAGAGACAGTATTGTGCGGGAGATAGGCGTCACAGAAGTCCTCCTCGCGGGGCTGGTCCTGAGGCTTAATACACCAGGTACCATCATCACTTCTGAGCACTTATTTTGGAACTGTTGGGGACAAACACCGCAGTAGTCGGTTCGCTGGTGCTTTCCTTTGTTAAGCCCGCCGTTCACCTATAGGAAACGTCTCTTATGATGATATAGCCGTCAATAATATTATCCAGAAGAGGAAATCCAAACGTGAAGACACGAGAAATGCAAAACAACTAACAAACGCATGGATGCACGATGCTCATGCCCAACGGACGCACATTCGCGTAATTCTCCCGGAGCCCCCGGACTCAGACATACATCTCTAGGATCTATCCCTTCATGTCAGGGGGGTTGACATCGATAAACATCTTCATCACTCGATGGTACTTCCTTGCGCATTTTCAATATCCGTACCTTGCGTGGGAAGTCCTCGTTATCGTTCCGTAAATTAATTAATTAATTGAGTTACCATCGTGACCTGCAAAAACCAACGCAGAAAAAAGAGAGAAATATAAAACTTCTGGCGATATCAAAGAATTTGCCTTGTGTATTCGTGTGTTTCTCAAAGTTGGTGGTTCGAACCCGATTCTCTCATCATACCATCCAAGCATTTCTGCAGCCTGCGGTGCACCATGCACTGCAACTTTGATTTCTCAGAAAACTTCCGCTACGTCTTCTGCATCCTTCCGATCCATTGAACACGGGCATGTTCCGGTATCTATGTAGTTGTTCTTTGTGTTTCTGTGGAAATATCTGGGTGTCATCTCCAAAGCTAAAGCCAAAGCCCCCCGCCCGCTCAGCCTCTCCCAAACTTTCAACGTCACGGTAGATCATTCTCTTTGTATCTCTTTGTATCACCAATAATCGTCAATTTCCGTCTTGCCCATCGATATCTCCGGCTTCCAATCCCTTTACTTCAACACAAAACGTTCCGAGCCCCCGGCTCATATAATCCTCACCATCCATTGAAACACACAGCAGGAGAAAAAACCGAACGTGTGATGGGGAACCCACGAAACTCTGCGTCTGCCACACTAAAGAACTGCAGCAAGGAATGTTCCCGCTCCTCTGCAGCCTTATACCAACGACTCCGACTCCGACTGGACCTCTTCCCGTTGGTCGTCTATAACTTCCTTTGTTCCTACCCCTTCCCCCCATCCAACGATTCAATCGATGATAGCAGTTCCGATTCTGCAACCTCAGTTTGTATCGAATAGATGGAACAACAACAAAAAAAAAGTCATCACCGTTCCGCAAGCAAAAGAAAGCAAAGAAAAAGAAAAGAAAAACAAGCCAAGTTTCTGGGCAATCCTAAAAGGCTGAAGCGATCCTTAACTGCAAAATCCATTGGTGCTGGTTAGATACACGTAGTTTATTGTTCATGCACGGGCCCTGCAGGCGGCGAGGCTGCGTCACGCAGGATGGTGTGCGTAAATCCGCGTGCGTCTGCAGCGCCCGCTGATCTTGTTTCCTGCGAGAACGCGGGAAAACCATGAAAAAGTCGTGTGGGTTTTTTTAATAATCGTACAGGGATTTGTGGAGTGCATACCAGACAGACTCAGTATGTACTGGGCTTTTTTTTTACGCTTCTTTTCTGGTTGTTGTTGAAAATATCTGTTCGTTAGGTTATGAAAGGGAAAAAAATAAAAAAGGAATTCTCGATTTGCAACGGAAAGGCGATGATGATGGATTACCGGTGGTTTTCGTCGGAAAAGACGTACCAGGTACCTACCATGTAGATGACCCTAGATGAACAACGGCAAGACGCTTCTCATCGCACATCATCAAGATCAGCCCACTGGAAAAGCAACGGTATGTGCCGGTTTATCGAGACACCTTGATTTGTGGCATCCCTATCATCCAGCGTCCCCCGAAACCCATCGTCCAATATGCTTGGATTGGATGGGCCATAACCCAGTTCCTACAACTCATCGATATCGTGTACGCTCAGCCCACCTTCCCTCTTCTCTCGTTTGTTAGGTACCGAGAATGAAAGAATACAAACCCTTCAAGCTACAAACCCGTGGATTGGTACCTGAGCTTGCCACGAGACATGTCCACCTTGGATCACCAGTTCGGGAGATGAGTGAGTATCTTTTGTCGTTCTGCCTCGTAAGGTTATGGTTTGATTGCTTCCGCTGTACTGCTGCTGCGGCTTCTGCTACATCATCGATCTTTGATACACATTCCAGAAATCACAAACCCCACACCCCACCAACCAGGCTGGACTTGCCATTCGGATGAAGACAAGCTGGATGGTCAACGTCAACACACAACTTTTTTTCTGGCTGTTGCCTGGCGGGGGTGAGGAGGGGTTTGTAAATAGCTAGCTAGTTAACTTTCTCATCACATCCACTGTGCAACCGCGGCAAAAGCTGCTTACCAGTCGCGAGGGATGCCGGTACCGCCGCCGCCTCCGTCTCTGGCTTCGTGTCCATCACTTCACTTTCCCATATCCTTCCAGTCATCATTGACGGATGGGACATCCCCATAAAACACTATCACCACCACATCCTAAATCTGCAAGTTTTACAGTGTGAAGATAACCGTTCCAATCACGATGAGGGGGGATACGCAGCAGCTTCCAGAAAGAAAAAACAGAGTTGTGTTTGATGATCCGGAGGAACCCTTCTTTTTTGCTTTCCCTTGAGTGACATTGAAAGCAAAAAATTCAACCAATCATCGTTCGCCACGTTAATTGCGCACTAAGTTGCACTAGCAGGGCTTTTTTTTTTTCGCCCAACCCCACGCATCACGCTCGATATTAAAGGGTGGTTGGTAACCAATCGAAACAAGCCGCGGTTTCTGAAAAGGCACCCACCTCGGACCGGATGATCAGAACCGAATCCCATCAACAACAAAACAAAAAAACCTGTATCGGGTAGCTCGGGGCTAGTTGAGTACGGGCGAAGACAAAAGCATTAAAAAAGACCGCCGCAAAAGCCCGCAATCAGCAAAAGAACGCCTTCAAAAAAATTGGTGGGGATGTGGAACAGAAAATCATGAATTGAAGACTTTCACCACCACCACCACCCGAGGTCCCCGATTTTACAAGTATTTGCCTCACCACCCACCACTCATCAATTCAACCGAACCCATTTCTAACAACAAGGCCAGCACATTAACAAGCTCTATTATTGTTCAGCCGCCGGCAAACTGCGTTCGCGGCCAAGGTCAGATGAGGAGGGGGGGAGCGGCGATTGGCTGTATCACCGTCAATTGCCGCTTGCGAAAAAAAAAGACGATAAGCTGGTCATATCACAATTAACGTTACTCTATCATTACTGACGAGGCCCTCATTTTTTCAAGGAATCAACCCTTGCTAGGGCATTCAAAACGATTGAACTGGGAGTTTACCGGTAAGTGAAGTACTATGTAACGGTCCCACAAGAAAATATATTTCGAGACAACACAAAGAATGTTCTATAGAGAGGTGCAGTTTAAAGATACACTCTAGAGGCAACTGCACCCCAGATGTTGTACCGGGACGCTGGGGGTTGCACGCCACAACAGTTGGGTGGATATCTATTCAGAGAATTTGAATGTGATGGTGGGGGTGGTGCCGCCGATACAACATCACCGCCACCATCCACACAGCTTTCCCATCTCTCGATGTTGCAATTCCGATTATCGTTTCGTTTGCAATTCCTGTGTAGGGTGGAGGGCCCATCGGGATTTCCTCATCGAAAGGTGTAGCTAGCCAGCACTTCCTCGTAAAATGTAACGGCGGCTTGAAGAGTGAGAAAGCCCTCCCTGCCCCTCGGTAGATAGGTTTTTCCTCTGCGCCCCCTCGTCCTGGAGAGTTTTTCGAACAACACGACCACTACCACTACCGGAGTACATTCCCAAGGCGGAAGGCGATTCCATCCACCCAATCTAGCACAAGCGTTGGGGGGAGGGGGGGGGAGCAACGAACGGTGAGGGGTACATGACAAAAACTTGGTTGTTGCTGACATACCCGACACTGCTACAAGGCCAGAACACAGGGGCCCGGATGGGCGTCGCGAGAGAGAACATCTCATCTACCGACGTTTGCATCACCACTCTTTTTTTTTGTTGAAATCGCGCATATCAAAAAGAGAGAATGAGATTGAATGAAAAAAAATTCAAGCGAGATGAAAACTCGTAATAATCGAAAGAGTAGATTACGTTGAACCCGAAAATCTGACTGTGGCCTTTTTTTTTCCTTCTAACTAGCTGAGAGAAGGTCCTGGTCAACAGAAAGCCTGCTTCGTTCGTTACCGTTGGCACAACGTTACACGTATTTTCCAAGTTTCGAGTTGGCGCTGCGGGCTTGAGATGGCTAGATTAGACGCCCTTGCAAGATTGTGTGTTCGTTTCACCTCATCTTCATCATCATCATCGCAAGGATTGTTGTTTCATGGCGCCATCCATCTCGCAGGAATCCAATCACATTTCCTTATGCCCAAATTCGTTTCATTGAACCAAATAAAAAATCCCGTCGTCATATCGATGGGATAATTCGTTTATGCATTTCGGAAAGAACCCTTACGTATCAAACAAACGGTGGTTCGCCGGGGGCTCGGGAGGGATGGATGGATGGATGGCCATGGAAGGGGGGGCTACTGCTGGACTGCGGTAATGCGTGGAGTACATTTGCATAAGGGTTTCCGAGCCAGCCGTTCAATCGATATGCATCTAACACAATCGTGATCGTACATAGCATATGCTGCTTGCTTGCTGATGCTGCCGCTGTACATATATGCCAAACTAATGTATATGCTTTCCTTGCCTTTGCCTTGCCTTGCCTTGCCTCGCCTCGCCTCGCCTCGCCTCCCCATCCCCACCATTCATCATCCGCTCGCGCCCGCTCCCTCAGCCCCATGTAAGTACATATGATGTGCCTGTACATACGCATGGCTCGGATGTGCATTGGCCTGACGGTCCCATGGCTCAGAGCTTCTCTCGTATATATACCTGCGCTCTGGGGGCGGCGGCATGTGTGGATGCATAAGATCAGTACGTCTGTAACGGCTGGCTGCGGGGATGTTGAAGGTAGTGGTGGCGATGGATGAGGTGGTTGTGATGGTGGTTGGAAGCGAGAGCTGCTACTGCTGCTGCTGCTGCGATGTGATGCGATGCAAGGAAAACCATCCATCCGGATGGGATCTGCTGTGCATCCTACACGATGATGTACATATTTGCATTTGCTCGGGGCAAAAAAAAGGCGAACGGGGGGTCAGTCTGGGTCTTGGACAGTTGGTTTGACGAGAGACGTCGGCTCGATATGCACATCATACACCCCACAGCATGGTTCAGTAGAGGTGCTTGCTTGCCTGCGTTGCTTGGTTGCTGTTGTCTCAATATCTACGGAGCCCCTCCTCCTCGTCGCTAGCACTAAAACGGAAAAGTCAAAACAAACGCCTCTCCCTTCTGTGCATATCAACACGTCTACCCACGTTTTCCCTCGACCAACAGCTATGGCACCCACCACTACCACCACACCCACCGCCGCCCAAGCCGGACAAAAACTAAAGCCGAAGCCAAAACGCCAGCAAACATTTCTCGAGCTCTACAATAGCTCCTCGACTGGTCACCAAGTCAGCAACGGCGTGTCGAAGCCTACCTCATGGTACAAGTCGCGTCAATCAAAGCTGAACCAGCAGTTCCGCAATTCGACGCTCCCACTCTCCCTCCTCGCCTCGAATCCACCGTCGCTATCTGATACCCCGCAGAACACGAGTGTACCTTCATCCTCCTCCTTCGCCGCTACCACTACCTCCGCCCCGCCTCCCTCAAAACCCGCAAAATCCATCTTCTCCGCCTGCAGCATCTACATCTCTGGCACAACCGCGCCCCTGATCAGCGACCACACATTGAAGCACCTCCTTGTGTACCACGGTGCACACGTCAGCGCACTCCTCCGCCGCAGCACCACCACGCATGTAATCCTGACTACAGTGGGAAAGGTTGGGTCTGGAGCCGGAGGAGGTCTTGCGGCAGGGAAGCTACAGAAAGAAATCGACTCACGAAAGGTGAGCACGATAAAGTATGTTAGCGTCCAGTGGGTGTTGGATTCTATCAAGGCAGGGAAGAAGCTGTCGGAAGCAAAGTATACCAATGTTGCGGTGGGGAGGAGCGCAGGGCAGGGGACATTGATGGCGTTTGTGGGGAAGGAGAATGTTGGTAAATGAGGTTTGAGTTATCGGTAATCGACGGCGAGAGTCGTTTTGGCTAGGCGCAGAACGCCTAAGTAATCATGGTTCCTTTGATGATGGTTTCTATACGAGGGTTTGGCATTTACGGATTGGATTTTATACCCACTGGCAATTGTACAGCACTTTGGGATAGATTTTTGAACGGGCGATAACTTCAGAGGCATGATATCTACATTACAACGCCTCCCAACTATCACTAGAGACAAAGAAACGAGAAGAAATAGCAGGCAATGTCATTCCATAAACCGGGATCCCAAAATACCAAAACCAACTTTTGTTCGCACTATTCATTGTCTCGCCATCATCAATCATATCTACTTTCCGCTCCAGCTCTCCTCCAAATCCACCTTCCCCACACTCATAATCTCCCTCATATCCTCCAACTCATCGCTATTCAACCCCAATCCAGCTCCTCCCGCAGCGTTCCTATCCTTCTCAGCCGCCGCCAACTTCACAGCCACCCTCTTGAAGTAATCATTCATGCTTCTCTTCTGGGGTCCCTCCACTGTAGCAATGTACTTCTCAAAGATTGCATCCCCCTTCTGCGCTACCTGGAACAAGGCGATGAATGCTTGCTCTGCGGAAAGCTTGACAGGAATCACCATATCGCGGACACATGAGAAAATCGCAGGTGCTAGAAGGGCGAGATGGGGACGGACAATCTATTATGATTGGTTAGGTCCTCTCTATGGAGGGTGGTTTGTTAGGGAACTTACCTCTTCATGAGTACGACTAAGAGTTCTGATTACAACCAGCGCCAATCTTTTAGTATCCATTGAACTGCTAACTGGCCCCCTGATTGCCTGAGTTAATGCCTCGAGAATACTCTTCACTGTCTCGAAGTTTTTGCTGGTATGTTCCGAGAGCAGGTATTTTCCGGCGGCCAGGGTGTAGTTATCCGAAACAAACGGCTAGCTAATAGTCAGTTCAGATCGTTTCAATGTCCCGCGTAACAGTTACTTACCGTCTTATGGCCGATACCGTTAGCAATTATACTAGCGGTATCGTCGGCATATGCGGACTCCTGTAGAACTGTGGGCGATTCGAGCAAGACCGCGTTCAGGCCGAGGACAGATACTTTGTTGTATCCTGGGTTCAAAGCACGGCTCCTGGAAGACGTTAGAAAAAAGCACCGAGGTCTTACGGTTCGTCCACATACTTTAAAACCCTTGCTACTTCATCTTTACTAAGATGCCGCACCAATACACCGAGTAAACGGGCACCAGCGATTGCGGTGAGGTCTTACAAACATTGTCAGTCACTCGGCATATGAAGGTGGGTAAATGGGGATGGTTCGTACCATCATCTTCATCCAAGTCATTCTCGACAAGCGACAAAATAGAAGCCTTTGAAGCATCACCCATGTTGCCACCGGCTTTGCTAACAACTTCATACAACGCCTTCAACATTGCATCTTTAACGCCAGCATCAGGTGTCTTCGCACCAGTAACCAACTCGGAAATAAGCGGATCGATTCTGGGCGTCAATGTGATCAATGTACCTAATGCCTTGGCAGCCCTGGTTCGTAGCAGTTCACTTGAAGTGTCGGCCAAACTTTTGGCGAAAGTCCGTTGCAACTGAGGCAAAAACGGCTTGAGATGTGTGGGTATCTTCTGTAGCAATGAGTTGAGAGTAAGTAGAATGGCTGCCTTGACTTCTACACTCCTCTCCGACACCACACGAATGAGGGGACCAGTAATCTGAGTGACGAATGGCCGCAACGAATCGCCACTCGAACGATCGATGATATCCGAAATAGCGAGCGCTGATTGAGTGCGTTGCTCTGGAGATCCATACATTAAGCCTTGCAAGAAGATTGGAAGGATCGCGTTGATGCCTTTGGGTAGCAGGAAACCAGGTAAGTTGGCACCAGGCACGCCCACCTGTTGAAGTACTTGTCGGGTAGAAAACACAAGAGACTCCATCTCTTCTTTCCTGAGTTTTTTGGTAAGTTCGTTGAGTGCAGTCCATGCACTCTTCACTACTTCTTTGTCTCCGTCGCCGAATGAGATCAAGAGTACACGAATACAATCCGGCGTGTAACGACTGTAATCCAAATCCGTTTCGGCAAAGAACTTCGCAAAGTGTTGACATACAACCGCACGCTTGCGATGATCGTCGTGCTTGGCTAGTTTCAGCATCTCAGTTGTGATAGTGTTCAAACCATCGAATTCGTCAACAGAAAGAATGACAGCGTCGAATGACTCATTGAGATCTTCAAGCAAACCAGGATCCTTAGCAACAACAATAGAATCCATCAGCGCATTCATTATATGGGGAAGGCGTCTATTCAGCGCCGAGCCAGCAACCCGTGCGAGGGATGCCAAAGCTTTTGCATTGAAACGAGTGATGGGTGGTGCTAGAAGAGTTGGAATGAGAACAGGCAGAATGATATTGGATCTCGTTTGTTCCGTAAGAAGAGTAAGGAGTGCGGCCAACGCATTGTCTGCATCTTCGTCGGATTGAAGGAGGTTGAGAAGATAAGGAAGGACCTGGTCGACTGCTCTTTTTCCGATAACTTTCTGAAGGGATTCGAATGCGTCTGCTGCAGCCTCTCTAACATCGTCATTGGAATCTACTAAAGCAGTCCGCACGATCGACACAAGGGTAGGCTCATAATCTTCCAAGGCCTCCGGTGCAGTAGAGGTGACCAATTCTCTAAGAGCAATGCATATTCCCTGTTTGGAATCTGGATCCGTAGCCATCTTCAGACCCTCGTCGAGTGATGGGAGAAGAGTCGACAATACGCCTTCACCAGCCTTTCTGATTAGCTCTCCAAGTGCTTGGGATGCAATGACTCTCTGTTCTAGATTCGAGCTGGCCAAGCGTCTGATGATGAGTTGAGTCAATGCTGGAACCAACTCCTTAAGAGTTTTCTGGCTCGACACCAGTGCCTTCCACACACTGACAGCAGCAAGTCGTACTTGACCACTAGTGTCGCAACGGCAAATGTAAAGGGCCGAGAGAACCTTGTCCCTCTTTTCCTGGCCAAGGACTTCAAGCAACGAGTTGTTGACTTCACCACTGATATCCTGTTCGTCCTCGTCCTCCTCTGATTTACCACTGATACCAGTGAGGTTGAATAACAAGTCTCCGACCAACTCGACGGATGAAAGACGGATACGATGGTTAATATCCGCAAGACCACGTTCGAGCTCGGGCAACAACAAATCGATCGCTCTGGTTGCAAAGTTTTTCACGAGCAGGCGACCGGCTCGGAGTGAAGTATCCCGGATACTCTCGACATCATCAGCAAGACCAGCAAGAATAGGAGGGATAATTCTGTTGAGATATGAACTGAAGGAGTTTCCGAAACAAGCTGGCAAGAAAATGAACAACGACATAAATCCCTCCCGAACAGCCGCCTTCGAGCTGCTGGCGTTCTGAAGAATTGTGGGCAAAGTCTCCTCCAAACGCTGAGTGCCCAATCCAGACAAGACCTCGGAAAGTGCCTGAGCAGAACCCAGCCGATCTGTCGCTCCAGTATCAGATTTGAGAGTAGTCATAAGCCCAGGAATGATGTCTGGTAAAGCATCCTCTCCAAGCTTTTCGATTAAAGACCCCAGAGCCTTGGACGCAGTTGCACGAGTAGCCGGGACTGGATCGACGATGGCGTGCTTCAAACCTCCAACGAGAATTGGAATGTGTACCATGAGGTCTTTCCTCTCTGTAAGATGGGCCAGCGATCCAATGATTTGAGCAGCTTTGCGTTTGGTAGCCGATCTATCGTTCAATCCTCGCTCCAGGATACGAGCAACCTGTAGATGAATCAGTATGTCTATCTCATGCTTTCCAGATTAATAGCAACGTACCAATGCAAGTGACGGCGAATCTAAATAATGGACAAATGAGACCTTCAACAACTGGTCCAAAGCATCGTCGGTGTATTTAGTGGGATCACTCAAAGCCTTCAGTAGAACGCTTGTAAGTGCCTTGATTTCCGGATTGCTGATGACCTCCCCGAACTTCTTCAAACTCCTGTTGGCTGCAGCCCGGACCTCCTTGTGAGAGTCATTGAGTACAGTCGTAAGCGGAGGGATAATATCTGGCAAGCTTATTGCCAATTGATGCGGCGCAAGGTATGCCATTGCTCCTAGAGTTTCACAGGCGCCCTTTTTGCTCCTCCACGCAGGATCATCCAAACCCTCCAGGAGATCGGGTAGAATAACCTTTACACCGTACGAGCTAAGGCTTGAAAAGCACACCTTTGCTGCATCTGAACAGGCCTCTCGAACGTCTATCACTGGATCGCCAAAGCTCGAGAGAAGTAAGGGTAAGATCTGAATGACATATGGCTCGAAAACCCTCCCAAGAATCAACGAGAGAAGTTCGAAAGCAAAGAGAGCTCCTTGCCGTGAACTGGTGCTTTTCTTATCTTCAATAGCTGCCTTTAAGCTCGTAATGATCCTGTAATCTTTCAAAGCAGAGATTCCACAACCTTTGATGATACCCGCAAGACCGTATGCTGCACCTCGTCTTGCTGCATATGCTTTGGCAGTTAAGAGTTGTTCTAGCATGTTTTGGACATATCCTGGTGCCTTATCTCTTGATGCTTTGATTAGTGGTGGTAAGCACTCAGCGACTGCATATTGAACAGTTTCACTTGGTACACTCAATGTTACCAATAATCTCTCGACGACCTTTTCAATCCTCACATCCCCAATACCAAGATGTCCTCCTAGAGCTCCGTAGAGAATAATAACCGCCTCGTTGATTCTGTCTCGTACCTCAGAACCATCATCGGGTGCTTCGAGGGTTCCTTCAAATATCTGCATGAGTTCTTCAACATGCGACGCACCCTTCGCAGTGATGATTACTGTTGCCGCATCGATCATCTCCTCCCTGACCCCATTGTTTCGGTCGGCCAACGCGCCTTCATCGATCAGGAATCGCGAAAACTCGACCAACCTGTTGTGGTCAAATAGCCCTACCAAAGCTTTGAGAGCCAATGCAACACCACTACGGGCTTCCCAGGGATCCCTTGTGTTTATCTTCTTAACCATACCATATTCGTCATATTGCGGAAGTAGCGGCTTTGCCTTATCACGGTATAAATCGACCAGTGCCTCAACAACTTTGCTCACCATTTCGGGAGACTGTGTGACGGCATCTGATAAAGCTTTTGCAGCGGCGCTGCGTGTTTGCTTATCCTCCATTTCTAAATAAGGTATCATCATGAGGGCGGTGTCTTCCGTGGTGTACAGACCACTTTCTTCCCAGATCGTCCGGGCAATCTCGGCGTTCTCCTCCACGTCGTCGTGGTACGCGAGCCACAACTTGTCGGAGAAGTCAAGATCAGTAAGATCGATTTCCGCATCAAGTGCTTGTAAGCAAGCAGCCCGAACATTTACTTCATGGTTAATTGTTCCATTGATCAATATATCAATCTCTTCCGGGGTTATTGAATCTGCTATGCATCGACAGAGATCCAAAAAGCAGTCCTTGATTGGTTTGTAAAGAGATGAATACCGTTGCATCGAAAGAATTAAGCATTGAAGAACCTCATCTCGAGGCAGTAATCTGCTAGAGCCTGTGGTGTATTAATAGCTGTGAGTAATACGGATGAATAGGACATATGGAATAGTACTTACAGATCTCGGTGTGGAATTGGATGAAATCTAATGCAAGCACAACTTGTTCATCGACTTCATCCTGATCTTTTGCTCCGAGGCCCCCTTTGGTCATGGCTAACAGTATCATTGGTAAAATATAAAAGAGTGAAGTTGTATCAAATGGGCGTTGCTCGCCGGAAACTCGCAAACGGTATAGAAGACGCATTGCTTGGGCTGGAATTACACTTAGTATTACAGATCCCCCCGATATGCAGTAGATGGCAATGTACCCCCTAAACTCTCCTCTTGATATTCTGCAGGTATCTCCCCAACACCCAAGGATCGCAATGTAGCAATCCCAATAAATGGCCTCAAGGCGCCCAATCTTGCGGATACATGCTCTGAACATGCCTGCACACATCAGTGATGACTACGAGAGCCTGAACAGAGTAAAACGAACGAGAAACGCTTTGATTCCTTTATCCTGAACTATCATGCCCGCACCAGCCTCCAAACTCCTCAAGAGGGCCTTCACAGCTTTGTACATCCACATTTCCACAGCGGTGGGAGCACCTTCCGCAAGATGTTGAATGATACCCACACCCCGACTGAGTCTCAACTCTATTTCGGCCACCTGGTTTCTAATGATAGCCTCCTTCGCAAGTTGGTCCTCTACTCTTGCCTTCTCGTCGGCTGTTAGTTTGCGCTCGGCACCTTTCTTCTTAGCAAGCTGTTCTCGAAGTTCTGCCTCCCATTTGAGGGTCTCTGCATCCTTAGATTTCTCAACCACCTTAGGTCCGGATTTTGTCAGCACATCAATGAAGGGCACTCCGGCTGGCGTTCTCCAGATCGCAACCTCCGTTGGACCAATGCCCTCGAGAAGTGCAGGGTCGAGATCGCTCTCAAACAGCTTGACAATTAGAGGAGTTATTGTTTCAGGCGAGACGAATGCCAGTGTAGCAGCTGACCTTAACGCAGCATTCCGTTTATACAGAGATCTCCCACTCAAACCGGTATACATTCGAATTTCGTTGATTAACCTTGTTGCCTTTTCAGTCGACAGCTGACCAGGATCAATCCCTGCCTTTTGACATAGGCCTATCCAGTCCACCCCAACGAGTTCATGGTGAGATATAACGGTCAAGTTCACCAAAAGATTCTTCACGGTTTCCTCCTCAAGAACTGTCCCAGCCTCCAGCCCCCCACTGGCGGCTTTGTCGGGAAGAGCTATCGCATATATCGCGTTCTTTAGACGTGATGTCCCTGCTTTCGCTGCTGTTGCTGGTGACTCTTTTTCGTTACGCTCCACAGATCCTACCCATTGCCATATTCCGCTCAAGACAACCTTGCCAATAATTTCTGGATGCTTGATATACACAGCGGCAAGAGTAGTACACGCCTCTTTCCGACATTTGGGGCTCACGGAAGCAGCAGAAATAAGGTATAGAAAAGCGGAAGCCCACATATCCGCATGATTTTTTTCGTAAACCACGTAACCTGCCGTCGCTACGAGTGCTCGGATTGCCCATCGATGGTCGTCATCGGTTGAAAGTTTGGAGTAAATCCTGAAGTTAATCAGAAACGAAACTTTGGGAGCAGTGCTCAAGCAATGTTTGGTAATATCTGCAGTTTTGATTAACGGGTCGATTTTCGGGTCATTCCAGAGGGAAAGCCTATCCAAAATAACCGCAGCAACGACATAAGCAGCAACGATAAGGCCATTCTGTGCGGCAGGTATTGGGTTTGCTGTAATCTCAGAGAATGTATCAGAAAGCTTGCTGGCTATGCCCTGACAGAACTGTCGTAGTGCTGATGAAGGCTCCCCGGGGATATCCCAAACCATGTCTCCGACCTTGGTGAACCAGTTTCTTCGTATCACAGGTCGTTTGTCTGTCAAACCCTTGTTTATAGCGTCCGTGACTGATTTTTCGATGGCCGTATCGCCTTTGAGTCCAGTTGACAAATGACGTATGAAGGTAGAAATAATTGCCGCCATTGCCGCCTCGTTGGGCTCCTTTGAAACTAGAAGAGACAATCCAATAGGTACTAGGTTTGATAATGAATCGGATGAAGGTATTGAATCAAGCATTTGTGCATACAAAACTCTCTGATCTGCGGAGGTAATCTTTCCCGATTTTAGCGGGTTCAGGATTTCAACCGCAATCTTCTCAAGCGTTGCTGCATCCTGTGATCCGGAGACAGCTACTTTGAAGGCTGATACAGCGCCGGTACGGATACTGGGGTTGGTGGATTTGAGACACGAGAGAAACTGTTTCAAGAGTTTGTCAAGAAGCGGTTGCGAGAGGTCGATATCAGAAGGAAGTGACCGAAGTAAGGGTGATACTAAGTCATTGAGGAGAATTTCGGGAGATCGCAACAGTCCCTTCTCGAGGGACGGAAGAACTTTACTTTCGAACTCTTCAGCAGTAGCAAAGCTTGAGAAGAAATCCCCAAGGGCGTCAGCAACATGGATGGGTATCAATGTTCGAGAACCAAGGATTTCTCGGGTATAGAATGCATAGATATCCTTCTTGGAGCGTTCTAGAACTTCGCGGGGCTTCGGGAGCCTGGCACAGACACCGCACACGATGCCTAAGAGCAAGGCATTCTTCTGCGTAGGGGCAGTGCCCTTGGTCGTAAGTTGTCCAATCATAGTCGGGATTATCTTTTCGAAGTCATTGCCTTTATAAGTTACCCTAAGTCCCCTTCGGGTGACTCGCAACGTTTGCTCCTTCATACTGTGCTTTGCCTGTAGCGAACCCAGACATATATCCAGCAAAGATACTGTAGCTGCCATAAGGTCTGAGAACTGTGGGCCCGAAGCATCGCCTGACGCAGCAAGTTGTGGAAACAATTCCGCTGTCCATTCCAACAAAACGAATGCATTTGACGCGGCAATTCCTGGCTTCTGCGATTCGTTCTTGATTGCTGGGATGATCCGCTTCACGAAGGCCCCCGAATACTTCTGAGTCTCGCAGAATGATATAAAACACTTCCGAACCGCTTTTCGGGACGGTCGGTCGATGTAGTACGGATGACTCGTAAACAGTAATCGCAGAACCGAGCCAATCTGTTCGAGCGGCAGCTCTGGCGCATTATCAGTAAGTCTGCCACGAAGATTCCAGTTAGGCGTACGCACCCTCGCGCTTTACACTATCATTCAACTGACTCAAGCCATTGATCCGAGCGATGGTGGAGCTGCTCGTCAAGGACAAGGTAAAGTTGTCTTGGTTTGTGGTTGGGACACTGGCGTCTGTATCGGCAGCCATCATTGAATGCCGGCCCTCGGCAGGTTTAAAGTGATCGGGATCGTTTTGAGGATTGGAATTGAAGATGCAGTGTAGGATTTGTGGGTGAAGAAAGTTGTAGCTTTGCGGTTGCTGAATGTGGGGTAGCACCACAATGAATGGGGTTTTCGGGCGGCTCTGCTGTTGAACGCCCCCGCTTTTGACTTTAAGCAACGCCGAACCGAGATTTAAAATATATATCAGGGCACACAGTTGGAAACCGATATATCGGCAAGTTCTATACTCAAATTTGGGATAATCTTCTGATTCTGGCGCTTGATATGGCGTCCAACGTATTTTTATGAATTGGCCTGATTCGTTTCCGCGTAATCAATGGTTTCCTTCATACGTGTATAAATGGGGAAACTGAAATGCAGTGCTTCTAAGAATTCGCACAATTGTTTGATATTAGAATTGGTGGCTGTTGTGATGAAACTTGAGATGGTTGATGACCGTGTCCCATTCATCGCGTCTCCTTGCTGCCTATGACGCACCAACGGCATACCTTTGTTCGTCAGACGCGTCTTCTCCTACATCTACTACCACCACCAAACAGCAGCCACAACTATATCTACCTCAAACATAATGCCGCCCAAAAAAAAGCGCGCCTTGCCCAAGTATGCCGAAGACGATGGTTTTGTCGTTAATGATGACTCCGAACCTGAGAGCAAACGTACCAAAACGAAGGCCACGCAGGGGGAAACCGGAAAGAAGTTTAAGGACGATGAGGGAAATGCCTACTGGGAGGTGCAATTTATCTACTTCTGAATTTTTCGTTTGGTATTGCTATTAACATGCTTTGATCACGACAGCTCGGTGGACGTCTCCGTCGCGTAACAGTGAGCAAGTTCAAAGGCAAAACTTTCATCAACATTCGCGAACACTACGAAAAGGACGGGAAAGTATTGCCTGGAAAAAAGGTATGGTGATATAGTCTGCTCAATCGTCACCTACCGACTCAAATCTCCAGGGAATCTCTCTCAATGCAGAGCAGTTTGACGCTCTTGTATCGGTGCTCCCTCAGATCGAAGCTAGTCTCGCGGACGAAGACATCGAGCTTACCAGACCGGTGTACACTGACCCCCCGGGGACGAAGACGAAGAGCCGTGGAAAAGATACGAAGAAGAATAGCAAGGACAAAAAAGGCGAGGAGGAGGAAGAGGAGGAGAAAGAAGAGGAGGAGAAAGAAGAGGAAAAGGAGGATGAACCGCCCAAACAGAAGAAGGCCAGAAAAGTCAAGGCGGAATCTACCGACAAAGAATAATGCTGGTATCAATCCGTTTTACAACTATTTTCTTTTCATGGTGTTTCAGATTTCTACTATAATGTATTTCTACCTAACGGAGTGATGGCGAAAGCTAGTTTCTTCGCCACAATTTCAAGACCACCCTCTTTCTAGTATTTTCTATTCATTTCGTTAGAGGTGTCACCGTACTGGTAATTTCGTCTATAAAATCCGCGTCAACCTAATGATAACTTAAGCTTGGACGTCCCCGCCTACGTTTCCCCCCCAACGTCATTACCTTACACCTCTTCTCAGGTACTTTATTCCTGCTTGACCCTTTAATCAATCAATGGGATGGGATTTCTAATAACGAACAGGGCGGGCAAATATCACTGACGATCACTCTGTCGAACGCGGTGGCTGTCCCTTCGACCAGTTACATTATTTCAGACTGTGGGTTCTTCTATGTCCTAATGTACTCTCCTGCTGAATCGTCAATTATGAATCTATCTTAGTCTGGACTGTCGCCCGACAGGTTTTCATGATACTGTCCGTGCTCGAGACATCATCACAGGATGGCATGGCATACCGGATTCGATGCGGCCCATGTTTCCGCTCGCATATCCAGTCTCCACATTATTTAGATGGAACCTTATTTTTTGTAAATCGTGCAGCTTACATTCCCGACTTCAATCATGATTTTTATTCGCTATTGAAGTCTTGAAGCTGCATGGCATCCAAAAACCTGACAAATAGTAGTAACGTATCAATGTGTCCATCCAGATAATAAGGTAACAGAATACCAACAATTCATCTTCCATCTGAAGAAGGAAGAGGGTGCCTCAATTCTATGCAGAATAAACATCAGTCCGCACATGGCTATTCAACCATTACTTCCCAGATATGGGTTCTTCCAGGCAGTTAGGAATGTCAACTGCTGATTATTCAACCCAGCACAGGTACAAGGTCACTATGTTTAATAGTGACAATTCCGGTATTCGAGATCCCATCACGACCAGAAATTCATCTAGTATCCGTACCGCGCCGCCGACCAGTGCTGAGGTGGCACCTGTCCTTTCGAACATGCGCAATGCAGGCGAGACTATTAGGGTGATCAACCTTACCCAGCAACGGATCGATGGTGCCATCGCCGACAGCCCAAAAGTGAAGGAGAACGGGCTCTGAGTTGTCTATCGTCTTGTGGGCCAGTAGGGATGTGAATAGGTAGGGCATCTTCCTTTCTGTGTCTATGGATGCTGCATAACTTATCTGTATGCGGCGTTATCGAGCATTGGCGCACAAGTGCGACGGAGCTTGATAAAAAGGCTTCCTCCGCATTTTCCACACATAATTTAACATCAGTTTGCAGTTTGTGTTTCGACTACACGATCCAATACCTAATGAAGTCTCTTTGGATTAACAGTGTATGTGGGTTCGTTATGTCTCGGGAGTCTACTAGAGTAGCAAAGATCGAAGTTCGTCTCGGACTTTTCGTGTCGTACGATAGGCAAGAACATTTCATGCGGCTGCGACTGGCTAGGCTATCAGTCTCCGCAGATTTGTCTCGGCGTATCACATCCAACACTACCTCCAACAGATATCTGCCTGTTGCATCGTGAGAGTTATGGGATAATTCGCACTGTTTTTGTATAGTGTATCTGATATATTCCTGGCAAGTCTCGCAAATTCTCGTAGACTCTCACTTCCTACGTATGTCGCTGACTCGAGGAGGCAGTGCTCGGTTGGCTAAGTTCGTTCATGTCACACAAAGGTACATGCAGGCAGCACGCCAATTCTATTCGTGGCCTGAATAGGTAACCAGCCTCCAACAACCTATCCATAAGGCGACCAAACGTTACCAGTCCATTTCTGGCTCCATCCACCGTACATATGCTAAGTGCGCATGGGTTTGTTGTGTGCATCATAGGCTCCGCCATAAGCTGAAATCTTACAAAATCCTGGGTACCCCCAGAGAAATTGACATCGCTTTCTCATATGAGATTTGCGTCTTCAACGATGAGGTTACACACTACAACTTTTGCCGGATTCCTCACTCTGATCATTTTTGCAACGGTTCTCAGCGGAGTAGCAACAGCTAGAGAGTGTCACAACCCTGCCGGGAAAAATGCCAGCAGAAGAGTGCTAGTTTTGGGAGGCGAGACCTACCGCGACAAGTTTTCAAGCGACAACAAAATTCCACCGATTCTGGATGTGAGGTCTGCGATGATGGTTATGTTTGCTGGAGTGGTACCGACGGATTCACCCATTGCATGACCCTTCTGATAACAACCGTAACGGAAACTGTGACAACAACAGGCAGGCCGACAGTACTCGTAGAGGCGACCACAAGCACTTACTGGAGTACGACAACCGCTTGGTTGACTATTGCGATACCTACACAAACGCAAACATCCCAAAATCCAGCTGTCATAAAACGGCAAGATCAAACTGCATGGGAAAACACTGTGACGGTCACAGTGACAAGAACGAAAATCCAGCCTATCACACAAGCTGTTGCGGAGATGTCTGTAGTGACAACGATATGGCAGACGGCGGCAGTTCCCGCATTGAGTCCGACGCAGGTCGCAACTATCGTGAATCCTATGTCTTCCCTCCACCTGTCGGAGCAATTGTAGGAGGAATCGTTGGCGGCGTTATCGCGTTCGGTATCATCATCGCCGTTGCGCTTGTGATTTTCCGTAGGAGGCAAATAGCGAAGGAAAATGGCGAGCAGAATGAAAAGGGAATTCCTATGCCAATGTCTGACGACGATTCGGAGTCCAAGATGCGAGCGTGGAACCCTTCCCGTGGTGGGAGTACTCCTCTTAGACCAAGTACGTACACACATTCTTGGGAATATCAAGTTTCCTAAAAGGCTAACAAACCCCCAGGAATTTCAATCCCCGAGACAGCAATTGCAGTTCCAATACCACCCCCCACATCTCCTACACTCCAAGTATTCTCCCCGCTCTCGACTCACTACCACCGGGACTTTCACGCTCCGTCGGAAAACGTTTTCTCACCACTGTCAACACACCACCATGGTGACGATATAGTCTCCCCAACCGACAATCTCGACCACAGCGCACAGTCCTCCGTCACTTTTAGTGGTCCCCCACGGCTCTCCCTAGACCTCGGATCCCCCGTCAGCCCAGTTGATAAGCAGGATAAAGAATTTAATTTCAGCTCGTTGCGTTCTGGAACCGCGATCACGACACACACGACGCATACGATAGCTAGGAAACCAGTTCCTCATCGAGAGTAGATATGGTGGGGTGGGGTGGAGTCAAATGGGGTAGGGGTTGGGGCTGGGCGGTTGCAGATATCTGGACCCGAAGAGGCGTCATGGCGTTTACATGTTGGTGTTTTTTTTATTACAATTTCTCGTATATTCAGTATATAGTACATTTTTCTGAATCAATTTAGCACAGTATCATGTATTTACGACGGGATGATAATTGGAAATTGGATGATGGTTTGGCAGCAAGATATAAAACTTGAGTTATGTCCGAATCGGGTTTAAATAGAGCTAGTGAGTGTTCGGGATATCTCAAACCTTAAACCTGCTGTTAAGCGCCTTCGCTAACCTTGTTGCTTATAGGGTTAGGGTTAGGGTTATTGGCGACCCAAGATTTGAGAAATCTCGGTGAGTATCCGCGTCATGAGTTTTGAAGTACAAAACAACCCCCTCTTGATCGCAACTGCGCCTGCATGAATGGATCCCTTGTTACCGGAACATATTTCAATGCACCATTCTAGGCTTTCGGTTTCCCCGCCTTCCGCGCCACAAATCATGCACTCCAGCCCCCTGCTTTTTTCCATAACCACCAGAACTAGAACCAACCTTCTACGATCATGAGAGGGCTGGGGGGGAGGGGGGGAGGGGTGAAGAGGTGAGATGAAGAGAAGTGGAAGTGGATCCCGTAAGTACCTTGGTGCATGCTTAGAAATTTTAACTGATCTTTGGTTGGTGTTGGGCGGTTATCGACCCGTTCGTTTCGCCAAGCTTGATCATGACTTTTCAAGTGACCGCATCATGGTAGGAGCTACCGTATTATTCCCGTAATAAGACATTTGCACGGCCCGAGGTGTCATCGTTGTTGGGATTTGATTGGTGGGAGGGAAGAAAGAAGCTTTTGACCGGACGGGAGGTGAGAGCCTATAGGATTATCAATACCACCACATTGAATGTATAGTGCTTTGGCGGGGGGATAGATAACTGTCTTGTTGCCGGGATAATACGGTCAACAACTGTTCAATGGGAGGACGTATGAGGGGCTTCTTGATATGGACGGTACTGGTATCTCGCCGAATGAACTAAAGAGGAAATCCCAGCAGAACTACACCTAGCGTTGGAACCCGGCTAAAGTACATAAATGGAATGACTGATTACTTTAATCGATTAGTTATTGCTTTTGCAGGATTGTAATTATTCAGGAATCCCGGCCACCATGGGTCACAAAACATCACCCGAATGTGGATGCTCGAACGCCACGAAAGTTAATATAAGTTCTGACCGAATATATATGGCATACTCTGTCCTCAATGAGGATTGGGGTAGGAGGAAGAGTGGATCAAATTAATTAATGATATTCGTTTCATTACTACTAAATAAAATGTAAGTATAAGAAACAAAACGCAGAGCGGAGAGCATAAAACACAAGACAGACAAACAAACGCACGAGGAGGCAGGAGGATCTATAATAATATATGTATGTACTTCACTCACTCGGTGAGAAACAGAAAGAAAAAACCACTCTCATACATATAAAAACGAGGAAAGAGGGAAATATAAAAAAAACGACAGAAAATAGGTATAGACACAGCATCGATAATGCTTCCTTTGTCCTCCTCCTCCCTTTTCGTACTCATAATTTTTCATTCCGTTCGTTTTCGAGTCGTTCCGTGAATTATAATAAAAAGTAAAGAAATTATTACCACTGTCATCTCCCTCCACCTTCAACTTCCAAAACAGTGCCAATAAGGGTATCTTCTATCTAATATCGATGCCCAAAAAGCCAAGTTTAGAGGAGCAACTGCCCAGCTATTGCTTGCTTTACTCCACATCTTTTCCCTCAAAGACAACACTCTCAGCAACACTTGCAGGTGGGGTTACACCCTCCTCTTTATTACGGTTGAACCATCCCATCCTGGCGAGCACATCATCAGTATTGACTCGAATCCGGTCGTTTCGGATCCACGCTGCCGCGGCTGTTGTGGAGGGATGGACATACCAGCTCTGCCGCTTGCTTGATCGTTTCGAATCTGTCTTTCCATCGTCTGTATATTGGTCCATGTAATCCCCCGATATCTTACGGCCACCTAGTGGCGGACTCATCATCCCATTACTGACATTCTTCTGAACGAGCGTAAGTGGCCTGAGCTTATTGCCTGCAATTGGGCCAATCGGTGTTGACGGATGAGGAGGAGACGACACTGAGGAGTTGTCAGTATCTGACACGCCTGAGTCGACAGATGCGCTGCTGTCTCTTGGTCTGGGGCTACGGGCGTAGTGTTCGCCGGGAGGCCCTCCGTAAAAGGTACCCGCTCGCGGTGTAATCAACCCTTCGCCACGATAGATGTTATTTGAATGTCTAAGATGTCCGATATCAGACTGGGAACGTTTATGCCCACCTGTCGGACCCCGATAAGACTGCGACCTCTGAAGCGGTCCATTCATGTTTTCAGGTCTAAATGGAGGCGGTGCCTTGCGCTGAACAAGAGACTTCGTCCTTTGCAGGATGCCAGTTTGCTCTTCTTCGACTGGCTTGGGCGGTAGAGGCTTTTCTATGCCGGCTGCGCTGTCACCGAGAGGTACTGTCTTGTCCAAAATTGCCTCTGAATCTTTGTGCTTGAGAATGCGCTCGATCATACTACTAATGTAAAGCGACATAGCTTTGTTCTGCTCTTTAAGTGATTTGAGTTCACCTTCCAGTTTCTTAATATGGAGGGCATCTTCGTCAATTTCAACTTCACCGGCTCCACCAAGCTCTTCTGCGAGGTTCAACCCTAACATAGAGTTCCTCGGCGATCCAGGGACTTTCTTCAACCTGTCTGACTCTGGTTCAGGGTCGGGATCTGAGAAGGCATTTGACAGGTAGTCGCCCCTGGGGAAATCCCCATTAAGGGCAGCAGAAGACAGCAGCAATTGGAAACTCTCGTTATCTTCCATAAGACGAGCATTAGTCATACGGACCTCCCGAAGCTGTTGCTCAAGCTGTTGTAGCTTAGTTCCTCCAAGGTGATCGGCCTCTGCCAGCCGAATTTGAGCTTCTGCAAGTTCAAGTCGTAGGGATTCAATGACCTTGTCCTTCTGGAGGAGCAAACTATTCTGCGGAACCGGCGAATGTGACGAGGGCGCAAAGGTGATTGATTCATTGACGTTGCTATTGTTGTTGCTGGAGTCAAATGCTAGTCGCATAAGTCAGTAATGAACGTAAAGCCCCATTCCCCTAGCTCTGTGCACGAACAATTCTGTCTCTCCCTCTCCGGCGTGGGTTGCCGTTGTGACAGCGTGTCCTTGAGCCGTTGAATGATAGTATTGAGTTCTTCCTCTCGGTCCAATAGCTCCTCCTTTTCCTGTTGTGCTGCAATCCTCTGTCCCAACTGTCAGCACGCTCAACAAATCGCGATGACGGCGGTAGCTGACCTCAGCTTCATAAATGTTCTCCTGATCCCTCTTGCTCCGGGTCAAGTCCTTGATCTGTATCTCCAAATCGTCGATAGCCTCGTCCTTAGAATGCAGATTATCTTCAATCCGGGCATAATCTGCCTGAGCTTCATCCAGTCTCATCTGCAGCGCCTTGATCTGTTTCTCATATTCCTCGGCAGCGGCTTCGGCGGCGGACTCGCTCTTCGCCAAGCGGCTCCGGATGTCTTCTAGTTTCGCTGCATTCTCAAACTCCGTCTCGTCGCTCGAAAGGGGCCTGGTCTTCACTGCTGACCGTGCACTCAGGGGTGATCCCGAGATGCTGCCAGTTGGCCGATGCCCGCCTTCGCGAATCGTGTTGCGTCGAGCGATACCACTGGTCGGGATTGATGACGGAGCAGCTGGAGCTGGGGATTGACGACCGGGGCTCGCCAATCCCGGAGGCTGTGAACGTCGATTGACGTTGCTCGTAGGCGGAGGCTTTCGCGTCGTTGCCGTCGTCGACATTTTAACTCGCAGTTGATTTGATCACAAAGAGGACTGAACTGAACTGAACTGGTGGGTATAGCGACTTTGCTCGAGTCTTTGTCAAAGAAAGGGGCAGTAACGGTACTCAACCACGGATTGACGAAAGTAGCAACACCAACAGCCAGGAGATGGAGGAGAGAGGAGTGCAGCAAAAAAGATAGAACGGAGAGGAGTGCAGCGAGATGGAACAGCACAGCCAACCGTGGGAATTTGGATAGGGTGTAAGTCGGCAGGTGGTTGGATGCCTTTTGGTGTCGTTTCCGAAGGTCATTCGGAACAATAATAATGTGTCCGCCAACACCAGGTTTAGCAAGTGTCAGGGGTCTACTGCAACGCCTATGTACTATACTCTACTCGCGACTGGGGTTTGGAACAACACAGAGCGCACTTCGATGTATTTGGAACTCGATACTTTCCATCATGACGACTGTGATAGCTGCGGAGAGTTGTTTCTTCGAGGGTGTTATGCAGCAGACGCAACAGTGATATCCCCTATAGGTCTATTCCGGCTGCAAACATCGTATACGTATTCGCCCTACAGGCAACTGCTGGAATAATGGTAATCTGTTTGGCGGGCCACTAATGTACACACAAAATGGCATCAACCTTATGAATGCACAAACCAAAACAAAACGACAGGCTGAGAAAACTTCAGAACGAAAGGCACGGTGATACAACACCACCACGAACCAAATCATAGAAAGGGCACGGTGTTGCAGGTATAGAAGTTGAATGAACTGACCAAAGAGCAGGAGAACGCCAGGACCATTGATCGTCCAGGAACAATCTAGTCTACTCTAGCCGAGACCTAAACCATGGTAGGCCATGCCACTTTGACATCTCCTTTCTGCCTCCCTGGTCGTTTTGCTGTCTGGCAACATACCAATATAATAATGCGTCGCTTTATATTCTATCCCTTATTGCATATCGCCTCTTCTTGCCAATTCGCCAGCGCGCATTTATGTCGTCTCAGTTAACCGACCACTGATTTCCACGTGTCTGGAAGCTCTTCCTCTCCCGCAGCAGCAGCTTTGTATCCGATTATCACCATGTACGTATGGACACATAGAGCCTCATCCATAATTCCTACAACCTCAATCACCTTCACCTCTCCCAGGACAACTCGCCTCTGTCAGTTCGAGATTAAGCCTGCCATCTGTATAGCTTTTTTATCTTTTTCTACCAGAGGTTGCGATTGCCCTCTCGGATGTCCTTGCGCTCTCAGTACTCAGACTTTCTGCACTTGAAAAACAGCAGGATTCTTCAAGGTATACACACTCTACTGTTTGTTCGGTATGGGACAGGACGGGGCAAGATCTGAGAAAAATTCAGTATTGGTTTCCTGACCCCGTGGTCCTGGTATTTGAGGGCCGATCCACTATCTCTCATAGGTATTCGGTAAACCGGGATTCATCTTTATAGTAGTTGACAGGGAAAGTGTTTCTTCCGGGGAGCCGCTCGAGCCTGGGGCGATGAGGAGCTTGGATGGGTAGGAGGCGAAGAAGGTCTCTAGGAGATATTGATGTTGATTCGCGTGACTTTGGTGATATGACCTGTTATTTTTCACTAAATAAATGACAAACTTTAATCGAAAGCAAAGGATAGCAAAAAAAGGAAAGGCCTGGCGCAAATTTGGACTTTTGATAGCATATACTGTGCGCATGCAAGGCATTACATTGCATCAGGTTCCTCTAGGTAGTATTTTGATTCCAATCATAGTCAAGCTTAAGAGGGAATCCCATTGTGAGATTCCGTGATTGAGCTACAGATCTACATATGCACATGGTATCCCTACTACTTGTAATTCGGGTAGACCTACCCGCGCTCGTTCCCATCGGTTTGTTCGGGGTCTGCTGGCCGCTTTAGGGTAATTATTGTGATTGAAGTGCTTTGAATCTAAGTCGCTTTCATGCAAGAAATCCCTGTAACCCACCCACTTTAACCTCCACCAACGCCTTCAAAAACCCCCAACCTTTTCGTAGAACACTAGCTGGATCTTAGAAAGAAAAACTGCACCACCAGAAAGAATGCTCGTAGGACTATGCGGAGGCATGTAAACTTGCCGAATTCTTACGGAGAGACAGAATGTAAAGCTAATGGCTCTACAGGTCTATGCGCGGGGAAGAGATCTGTTGCAGATTTCCTCGTCGATGTTTTCGGCTTTCAGGAAATAGTCTTGGCGGTGCCTCATCTGGAGGTTTTTGAAAACGAAGATGAGAGGGTGGCGTCTCTTCCTCCTAAGGATGGTGTGATTGAATTTGATGATGTCGCGGAATTGATGGCATATGTCACCCCGCGATGGAGAGAACGTTTTGTTCTCCTCAATATTGTGGGGAAATATATGTTGGACGAGCTGTCGACACGGCCATTTTTTATTCTGATCAGTATTGATGCACCCGTCACTGTCCGTTGGAAACGGTATATGAAAAGGTGGGATAAACCCCTGTAAGGAGAATCCACACATCTTTGCTAAATTATCGTAGGCGACAGACGCAAAACGAACCTACACAATCTCTAGAAGAATTCCTAGCCGCCTCTGACAGCCAGATGTACGACCCAATTTGTGGGATAGCTCGTATCGCTGATCGTGCTACCATCAAACTGATCAACCCGGACACAAACCTTGCTGCTCTTTACCAAAAGCTTGTCTCTCTCAATATCACAGACCCCGAGAGATTACGGCCTGGATGGGATGCATATTTTATGCAACTTGCATCTCTGGCAGCCAAAAGAAGCAATTGTATGAAACGGCGAGTTGGCTGTGTTTTGGTGCGAGAGAAGCGAGTAATAGCGACTGGGTACAATGGTGCTCCTCGAGGGTTGAAGAATTGTAACGAGGGAGGTTGTGGTAGGTGTAACAGTGGGTCTGCAGGTGGTACTGGGCTGGCAACTTGTTTGTGTCTCCATGCAGAGGAGAATGCATTGTTGGAAGCTGGAAGGGAAAGAGTTAGGACTGGAGCCATCTTATACTGCGATACGTATGTTCTTTCCAGCCGGAGTTGAACTCGGCCGCCTATTTACCATCTTCCTTTAGGTGTCCCTGTCTCACATGTAGTATCAAAATTGCCCAGATTGGAATATCCGAGGTGGTCTATTGCCAGGGATACAGTATGGACGATCAGGTTAGCACCACAGCTGTATGGCTTCCTTCTTAACTGACAGTAATGATAGACTGCAGCGGTCCTCAAAGAAGCTGGTGTCAAACTCAGACAATACATCCCGGTATGTACAACTTACTTATAGCCCTGAGTATGGATACTGACTGTCAGAAGCCAAAGGACGGACTTGTGGAGTAAACTGAACGTGAATTGGGTGCTGTTGATTGCACCTTGTCAGATGAAAACCAACATTATTAACTGGGAAATGGTCTAAAATCAATTCACAAGCAAGTTACCTGATCGAACAAGTTCACAAGCTTGTCAACGACCAGATTTCCATTCACGTCCATCCCCATCATCTTGTGTCACTCGGAAAACCCCTCACTTGTGCAGCCTGTATCTTGTCAGTCGCCCACATCAATGCATCATTGCTTTTCCGTATTTCAAGGTCAGGCGGACAGACCACGGGTTCGCATGCTGCGTTGTAATTAAATGCTTTTACAGTGCCGGCATACGCTAGATGTTGCGGGGTACATCGTGTGGGGTTTCTCAATTCTTCAACGGCACCATCAACTTTGCACACTCCAATCGGCTTAGTGTACTCTACAAATCCCTGGCTGATGTCCTCACCAAGGCTCACTCCGCAAATTCGGTCGATGCGTCATGGAGATGGCGAATTGAGTCAGTGCGGCTCAAAAAAATCTCTATCTTGGCACACTTAGTGTGGGGTTTGTTCGCTGTTAGAGTCATTTTGCATCAAATCTCACCTCACCTATTCTGAACTACCGTCAAGATGCCCAAGGTTCACCTCCTCGACACCGTATCGTGAGCATATCCTTTAATTGAAGTCCTACGGCCTCGTGACAGACACTAACAATTATCTTTTTCATTCCTTCAGCGGCAACATACGGTCACTCGTCAATGCCATCGAGAGAGTCGGGTACGAGGTGGAATGGATCCAGAAACCTTCGGATCTAGAAGATGCTGAGGTACTTGCACATACGCCCCGCTTTGCAATTCGACTCTGAGAGTTGCGACTCCAGCGCGTTATCTTCCCCGGCGTCGGTCACTTCGGTCACTGCATGACTACCCTCGCAAGAGCCGGATACATCGAGCCTTTGAAACGATTCATCGCCAGTGGAAAGCCTTTCATGGGGATTTGCGTTGGAATGCAGGCGCTTTTTGAAGGTTCTGAGGAAAGTCCTGAAGAGGGCCTCGGTCTCGTGCCCGGAAAGTTGAAGCTTTTCAACAGCGAGACTAAGGCGGTTCCTCATATTGGTTGGAATAATGCTGCGACCAGAGATTTTACGGATAACTCGTTGTATGGTCTGCGACCACACAGCAAGTACTACTACGTTCACTCGTATGCGAGGGCTATCGTTGATGCAAAGGAGCTTGAGGGATGGGATCTGGCTACTGCAAAGTATGGAGAGGAGGAGTTTGTGGGTGCTATATCGAAGGAGAATATCTTCGCGACGCAGTTCCACCCTGAGAAAAGTGGGAAAGCAGGTCTCAGGGTCCTCAAGGCTTTCCTGAGCCAAGAACGACTTTCGCCATTATCCGGCACGGCGACCAAGATCGAAGAGCAGGCTGGAATAGGCGGACTTACTCGGAGAGTCATTGCGTGCCTCGATGTCCGGACCAACGACCAAGGTGATTTAGTGGTAACCAAGGGTGATCAATATGATGTTCGCGAAAAGGCTGCTGGCGGAGGGGTAAGGAACTTGGGAAAACCGGTAGAGATGGCAAAGAAATACTACGAGAGCGGAGCAGATGAAGTTACTTTCCTGAACATCACCAGCTTCCGGAATTGCCCAGTGCGTGATGTACCAATGCTGGAGGTTCTTCGGAAAACGAGCGAGACGGTTTTTGTGCCATTGACAATTGGTGGTGGAATCCGGGACGTGATTGATACCGATGGGACGACAGTCAGTGCGTTGGAAGTTGCAACTATGTACTTTAAGAGCGGGGCGGATAAGGTCTCGATCGGAAGCGATGCAGTGACTGCGGCTGAGGAGTACTATCAACACGGAAAAACACTCTCAGGCATAACAGCTATCGAACAAATATCTAAGGCGTATGGAAACCAGGCGGTTGTGGTGTCGGTAGACCCCCGACGGGTATACGTCTCATCTCCTGATGCCAGTCCACGAAACACGATAAAAACGGCCTTCCCAAGTCCGAATGGCGAGGAATATTGCTGGTACCAGTGCACTATCAAGGGTGGAAGAGAAGGGCGAGACTTAGATGTCCAACAACTCGTTCAAGCGGTCGAGGCCATGGGTGCTGGCGAGATTTTGCTCAATTGTATTGACAAAGATGGAACCAACTCTGGATTCGACTTGGAACTCATTCAGACGGTCAAGAATGCGATTAAAATACCGGTTATTGCCAGTAGCGGTGCCGGGAACCCCGGCCACTTTCAGGAGGTGTTTGAGAAGACCACGACAGACGCTGCTTTAGGAGCTGGAATGGTAATTTTTTACTTAATCTTGCCAAAGGGATGTTGTACTAATGCTGTATAGTTTCACCGGGGAGAATATACGGTACGCGAAGTCAAGGAGTATCTGGCTGAGAGAGGGTTGCTGGTGCGGAATGAAGATGTAGACCTTGAAATATAGACTGGATAGTGGGTAATTATAAGAGCAAGATGTCGATACCCCGCATGTTCAGTGTCCTTCAATACATGTGTAACCATCGCTGTTCTGACGTATGCCAAATCTCTTAACTAATCCTTGTCATCCCGACTCAGCCGCACATGGCGCGCCCAGAACCCTGGTTAAAGTCCCACACTTTTCACCCGACTGGTTTTCTATGATGTCTAGATGTACATATTAACCTTGTGAGCAGAAGTAACGAACTTATATATACGCTATGGCGTCCAGCGCTACATACGGTTCGATCGTTGGATCAAATGACAGCAAGCAGCAGTCGCGTTTCGGTCGCAGGATGGTACTTTTATGCATCGGGAACATCAAAGTCGTCTTTGGGGTCGATTTGCTTACATGTTTATAGTCCCGCAGAGGATCTGTTATTCTTCCAAAGACAGGCGCACGCGTTAGCGGTCGAAACTATACCTTAGCACCAGAGTAACCGGTTACCATATCCACCCTAAACTGGTTCTAAAGTTTTTCAGGCTTCATCTTGCGGGTTTAGCGTCCGACACCAGCCCCCTACTCGGCCACGTAGCTACGGGAAGCTCGGGAAGCTCGACTGGCAGCGTTGGAAAGATACAGTCATACTTTACGAGATGTTGGGATGTTGCTACTAGCAAAAAGGGGAAGATGGTGTTGAAATGCTCTGTGGCGTACTTTATCGGGAGTTTAGCAACGTGTGTCGCGCTGGAGTTTCTGTCGGAAATAAGTGCTGAGGGATGTGCAGGTTTGTTACGCCGGCTTCGAATTTACTCGGGCATTATGATGGAAAACATATGGTTGCTACTTTCTGCACTTACTTTCACCCTGGTATTCGATGGATTCTCGCGTCACCCTTGCTCATGATTGACGTCACGTAGCCAGGTCCATGGGGAGTATGCACCAAGCGACACTCTATGCCCTAGTAGCATTTATGTACAGCGCGCTTGTGTCCGTTGGAAGGTAGGGTTTGGTTGGAGATGGTTCCGTATCGTTTAGAAATCTGATCATGGGTAAAGTATGGGTTTGACAATTCTATTTGCTAATATGAACCTTATGGAACTGGGTATGTTTCCTTCGGTACACCTATCAATCAGAAGGTGCTGATTTGTAGGTCATGCATTGGTTCTTGTAATGTTTTGCGCCGGCGGTTTGGGATTCATCGGGTATATCAAGCATACAAAGGCTCATCCCACCGTCAACGTTGCATGTTCTATGGCATCCATTGCGATCATAACAATTTTGACTAAAGAAGGTTTGTTACGCGATTCGTCACTCGAAGTTCTGATACTGACATGTTGAAGGATCTGTTCAACGTGCAGAATTCAACGTTGGGAAGATAGGCCAGGTTTCGATCATTCTCTTGATGGCCATTGCCATATCCAACCTCCTGGCATTTGTTTTGTGGCCGTCATCTGCTATAGATGATCTTCGACAACTTATGGTGAAGTGTTTTGACGCATTCTCTGAATCCTTGGGCGGCATCACGCACAGTTTCTTACGAGGCTCATATGATGATATTGATTCTACAAAATACACATCCATCGAGGCCAGCCATCGGACGGTATTCAGTTCTCTATTGAAAAATCATCAGGAGGCAAAACTCGAGCATTATGTTCGGGGCACAGAGAAACAGCATCGTCAGGAGACACTCCTCGTCGAGAGTATGCAACGCCTTGCTCAAAATATCGGTGGTCTCCGTAGTGCTGCACATACCCAGTTCCTTCTCTTGAAGGAAGTACGGGAACATGAGCTAGGAGGGGTTCCACCCGTGCCGCTAGGCAGTCGGTCAGCGAGCTCGGACGCTGGTCGTCTTTTCACTCCCCCAGATCAAGAGATTCAGGAATATTTGCCTGGGGATCATTCCGTAGGATCAGTGTCTAGCTCTTCGTCAAACTCGAGCATAGCAGAGGCAGAAACGACCGATGCCGACATCGAATCGTCACCGTTAACTATCCTTGATGAGTTCATGTATCATCTTGGCCCTCCAATGGTATTAATTAAACCCTAACTTTTATCAACAATCTGAGCTAATCCGACCAGAGATCACTTGCATTTAGTCTTAGAGAAATGCTGGATGATCTGCCCTTTGAAGCGGCACCTCCCTATCGTATTGATCTCAATTCTGTTTATGAAAGCAGTCTAGAAAAGGCCGTGGATCTGTTCAACGAGAAGCAGAGAGAGGCCTTGAACACTCTCTACAAAAGCGACGCAATTACTAAGAGACGATCTGTTGAGGAAGCTGCAGACGTAGAGGAAATTGCTGCTAGTTGTGGTTATTTCTCGGATAACCTGACGTTCTTTGCGGACGAAATGAAATCATTTCTGCGGATCCTGCAAGAGCTTCAGCGCTTGCAAGAGACGAACGAGAGATCATGGGAGTGGTTGAAGTTTTGGAAACGGATATGTAAGAAGAAGGTTGTGATTTCCAGTGAAGAAGGTATATTATGTTCCTATGAGAACTTACATCCGGCTTACGCGTGGGATCAGAGGCGCTACTTCGGACACCAAGTCAGACAGACATTGTTCCCGTGCAAGTAATGCAGAGACGACGCACTATTCCCAACGTTTCACCGGAAGCCCAGGTCCCGTTCACTTACAAAGTGTGGAAAGCTCTTCGTGCCCTACGACAGGATCATGTCAAGTTCAGTGTCAAAGTAGGCGTTGGTGCAGCGTTGTATGCTCTTCCGTCTTTCATTCCCACCACAAGACCAACTTTTCAACTATGGCGGGGTGAGTGGGGTCTGGTCTCATACATGGTTATTATGTCGATGACGCTCGGTCAAACAAACAATTCTGGTGAAGCTCGTGTTGTGGGAACAATGATTGGGGCGGTACTTGCACTAATAGCTTGGATCGCGTTTCCTGGGAACCCCTATGCTCTCTCCCTGCTTGGTTGGCTAGTTTCTATGCCTTGCTTCTGGATCATTTTGAATTGGAAACAGGCGACACTCGGACGATTTATTCTGTTGACATACAATTTATCCGCTCTTTATGCTTATTCGATTTCGATGACAGACGACAACGAAGATGACGACGATGAAGGAGGGGTCAACCCCATCATAACGGAAATTGTGCTACATCGTTTCGTTGCCGTTACGGCTGGTGTGCTGTGGGGTCTATTCATAAACAGGATGATCTGGCCTCTCAGCGCACGCTCACAACTTAGGAAGGGACTGAGTGTACTATGGTTACGTATGGCGCTGATTTGGAACCAAGATCCGCTGAACAGTTTAATCGACGGCAGAGATGGCAAGAAGCATACGGATATCACAGAAGAGTACTCGCTGCAAAAGACTCTTATTCGTCTCAACGGACTGGCCGCAGCAGCACCGCACGAATTCCGCCTCAAGGGACCTTTCCCTGTCAAAGAATATCAAAGGATTCACAACGCGAACCAGGCAATTCTTGACGCGTTTCATGGAATGAGCATCATGATATCGAAAGATCCGAAGGCAAATCGTAGGGAAATAGAAATCTTAAAGTATACCAAAAAAGTGAGTGCCATGCTGGTCTAGCAACGATGTTGGGAGGCTGATTTTCCGGAAGGAGCGAGACGCACTGTGTGCTAGACTTAGTCATTTGTTTTATGTGCTAGCAAGCTCTATTAGATTGGCGTTCCCTTTACCGGAACATTTGCCCAGTACAGTCAGGGCTAGAGACAGGCTGCTGGCAAAGTTGTTTGATTACCGCGCCAACGTCAGGAGAACCGCAGGGGAGGCGGATGAGGACTTTGCAATGGTTTATGCGTATGCATTGGTGACAGCGAGGATTTCGGAGGGACTTGATGAGTTGATACGGAACGTGGGTTTGCTTTATGGGGTGCTTGAGGACGAGATGCTGGAGATTTAGGATACCCTTCGGTGGAAGTGAATTGGGCACGTGTGGATGTTTGATTTCTGGTATTATAATTGCTTTTTGTGTTGCTATGGTTGTCTCTCTATAATAGAGAAGGTACTTAAGTAAGTATATATATTATCTGCTTGCTTGGGCTATTGACGATCCTTCGATCCTTCGACTGATGCCTGGTTCCGTGCCAAGACGCTAGCATTCCCCCTCGACCTAACTGTCAGAGCTTATTTTAACATCACCTCTCCCCACATACGAACCTTCCCCCAAAGCGCGCCGGATACCCTTCACCACGTGGCCTTTACGTTCATTAAGCAGCTCAAATCACGCTCTCTTGTGCCCCGACATTCTCCCCTACAAACAACGAGATCTTTCCTCCATAGAGCATAACTCAGGGGGAGCGCGACGATCGGGAGCCTAGATGCCAAAATGGACCCCTCCAATCTCACCAAGAACCCCAATGCTACCATCTCAACAGCCGCAAGTACGAAGATGAACGGCATTGTAATGGGCACTCCGCAACCTCCGGCGTCAACGGCGGGCTCGCAGAAAATGTCGCCGCCATCGATTGCGCCGCGCCTCGAGGTCCAGGTCTACCATGAGAAGCTGAAGGCATCGCTGACGAAGGAGAATTGGATGGCGTACACAGAGGCGCTGAATAAGTTTCTTCGAGGTATAGGAGGGAGAGTGTTTCCTTTTTTGTCACTCAGTCTTCACTAAACACTTTTCCTATTCCAGGGAGGTTGAGCGATGCCGAACTTGTCGAGGAAATCGGATCGTTTATTAAAGGCCCTAAAGTTCGACTACATAACAGCTTACTGACGGCTATGATCTCGAATATGATGCGGGATGCACCACCCGCGGATGTGGCGACTTGGGTCAGCGCGAGTGATAAACCGAGTTCGGTATCGAAATTGCCGGCGGGAGATATCAACGAGCGACGGCTGAAGAAGGAGGTTATGGCAATAAGTGCGAGGGAGAGAAGGAGGATTAAGGACGTCCCAGAGAAGGTACGTTATTCTGAACTGCATAGGCGGGTGCAGTTACTGATAGGCGTAGAACGAAAATATAGACGATATGCTTGGAAATATGCTACATGAATACCACATTGCGAAACAAGTCAAGCCGCCAGAACCACCTCCACGAAGTGCTAGTATTAATAAGACAAGTATGTTCCCTTCATGGAGCACAAGCGTCCTCATGCTGACTGACCCATAGACTGGGAATCTGAGATCAAACAACGCTACATCCTCCCTCTAGCTAGCGAGACCGGCGAGTTTCCCGACGTTGACAATATCCGTCTGCGCATGCTCCCAATCTGCTACGAAGAAGGAATTCCAGGCGGGTGCACACACGACACAGCAAACTTCATGAACGTGGCGGCAGAAACGTTTGTAAAAGAAGTTCTCTCCACCGTCATTAGCCGCGTGCGTTCCAACGGACCAAAATACGTGCAGACGGATCGATACCGCAAACTTGCGCCGAGAGGGAGATGGGTAGTTCCTGCCAGCGAACGCCCGCTGCTCGGAATGCACGATATGAGACTTAGCCTCACACTCGGAGACAACTTTTTGACGCAGATGCCGCTGAGTATGAAGAAGATTATGGCTGGCGGATGGTATGAGAGGGATTATGAGGTTGACCCAGGGTTACAGTTTGAGGATGAGAAGGATGTTGGTAGCTGGGAAGGCGGGGAGCCGGAGGATAGGAAGGAGCTGAAGGCGTTGCTGGATGACTGCCTTGCTATGGGAATTTAGCTCATTCTACCCCAGCGTTGTGTGATATGTTTAATCGTGTATCATAGGTCTTTCTTTTTGTTTTTTCCATTGGTTTGGCGGCGTTTGGTTTGGTGGTTACTTAGTCTTGTCATGAGTTTTAAGCGTGGGGAGTTGGGAAAAATATGGGCAAATTCAATGGTACGGCTGGTGTGGGTGTATTTGTGATGATGGTTTCTGGCTTGTATGAAGTAAAGCGGATATGCAGCTCCCCGCTCACAACTAGTGTGAAATCTTCGAGATGACTGCCACAAACGAGGCTGTTCATAGAGACCTGATATCAGGCACATCATATGACTATAAATTGACCCTAACCGACAGTTCTTCCCATATGTGCACGATCATACTTCAACGATTTCACTTTTCGCTCTACCTCCTCTACAACATCCTCCGTTCCCCCGGCTCTCCTGATTCCACCGCCTTATACCACAGCCTGAACATTTCTGGATCCGATTATTACGGTACCTGAGGGTGCTTAGAAGATATTGGTCCTGCTGTCTGGGCGGGTGCATATGTCAAAACTCACGAAATGGAAGAGTAGTAGGAAAAGTGGCGGAATAAAAGGCGGAAGTGCGCCAGGCGGAGGTGGACACGAGAATATGAAGAGGGTTCTGGTATCATGTAGTCTTTCCAGAGCTATTGCAACGGAATATACAGACCGATGTTGTCCCAGACTCTGTTACTGCCAAAAGCCTTGCTCACACTAAAGGACAACTGCTTGTCGAGACTTTATGTCACGATGATCCTATGCTTGGCTATGTTTTCCTTGTAAGTCGAAACCCAATGTATTAATGATCACGAAACCTTTAAGCTAACCGGTGCCCCATTAGGAGTCTGTCTCAGAGTATATAAAGTTCTTAGTCAACCAACTTCACGGGGCGAGGGACGAGTCATTGGAGTACTAACACCAAAATTGATCGAGACCCATGCGGAAGAGCTCTGAACCGAGATATCGTAGCGTATTGAAGGTCTAGCAGGACCAGCAGCTCTCTACACCCGACGTTCAACTTCTGCTTGATAACGAGTGACGGAACATGATTAAGATATACTGTCAGATTTATAATTTACCCGTCACATTGGCAAAAAAGTTTTAATAGGCCCACACGCATACCGGGACGCGATTACTCCGTTTAGTTACCATCATCGTCTATTCTAGAATCTCAGTAATACTTTACCGGTGTCTGGGGTTTACATACTAAATACATGATACCTATCTCTACAGTCGCTTGTAGACGGAAGAATTCTGCCCGCTACATGGTCCTATGTATAACGAAGCGTGCTTAGTAGCATAACCGCCATGCACGATAGAATTTTCACCAATAATTCGGATATTTATGTCGGTTGCATTTTGGAATTTATCTCGTTTGAAATGCCAGTTACAAAAAATGCAATACCACTCCCAAAGACACCAACATGGGCGAAAGAAATGAATAGCAAAAACTCCTAGAATAACCAAAAAAGCTTGAAAAGTTGCCCACCGGAGCTATCACAACAAAGTCTCAAACAAGACCCATACGTCCATTCGCCGAAGTAACTGAAACCTGGAATTCTCTTCCTCTATCTCATCGTTTCTTAGCCAGGATCGAACGAAACGGGCTTGGAGGTCAAAAATAATCCATAGGCATTGCATAATAGGCGACCCATAGGGCCTATATGCTGTCTGAGTGAAACGGTTCGTGTAGGTAGGATAAGTGAGTACCTATTTCCGACACCTCCCCTTACTGTATTATCCTTCAAGCCATTGTCTGGTGGTGACTTAGGACCCGACTGAGGTCGCCTATTTGGCTATGACAATGCTAAATTGTGTTCGATGGATGTAGAGCTGTGGATACACATCGATATCTCCTCGTTCAGTGGACGAGTCGATCGTGGAAGACTATCTAGGTGTCTCTAGGCTAGAGTTTGAGGGTTTCTGCTGAGTCTGTGTTGGCTGGGGATATTTGATGTGGCCGAAGTATTCTGCTGTTTCTCCGACCACTTGCTTGACGATTCAGAAATAATTGATTGAAAATATTTTCTAGATAAGGAATCATGTGATAGAGCGTATCGTTTAAAATTTCAGCCCTGACGATGAACTGCCGCGGTACCAACTCGGGCCGTCCTCAGTAATGCATCCAGAAAGCAGAGGCACAAGCTGCTGCGCTATTTGCATCAGATCTTTTAAGATTGCTCTATCTCTGGACTGGAATCCTACTACACCTCTCAGCGACACAATGATTCCACCAGTCCAGCACTGTGTCCAGGGTTACGGTATATTTTTCACTGTATCGGTCTTTTAATGGGGGAAATATATCTCGATGGCACCGAATATACAGACAGAGCTGTCATAATTTCGCCCAAAGTGGCAATAAAAAGTAAGGATGAGTCATGTTTTCGGTGGTACTTGACTAAGAACAATGTTGAAATTGCAAGTGTGTGTGGACTGGTCCAGACCAAGCCCGTCCAGTCCCAGACTGCCAGTCTGGGGCCCGGACCGGACTGAGCCCTACCCCAGACCGGGTCCGTCCGGACTGGTGGAATCATTGATTATTGGTCTGCAAGAAGTAGGTCATTTCCATTGTCCTCATGAATCTTTTGGCTCATATCTGTCTCCAGCACACTACAAAATCTTATTGAATATTGTTCAAGTGATATCTAGATTTTTGGTCGGAGAAACACAGCTGCAGCAATAGATCACCAATATGCAGTTTGAATAGCACACACTATATTGGACATTGGGAGTCTTATACATAGGATCCCAGCTGAAGAATTCAGCACTACATAGCCCAGGCACAGAGGAAGTATATTGAAAAAAATAGAACCTCTACTGCTTGATTGGGTTGAGAAATAATAAGTCAACTGTGAAATTTTGGGTGGTGCCAAGACTTTCCGGACACGACTGTACTCGGTGCAGGGAGAAAGTGTAGACGAAATCAGGAATGTTTTAGTTTCGATCCATACAAATTTCCATGGGAGCAGGGATTAAACATACTAGGTTGGTTGGAGAAACCATGCATATGTTTGACCGAATCCGCAATTTATGCCCATTCTTGACGGATTTTAGAAATTATGGATGTAGCCGGTCGCTAAAAACAGGAGCGGCATAGCCGTCGGTCTGCCGGTGGCTGGCACAATGAGTTTCACGGTATACTGAAATCAACAACTCATGCGCACTATTAACGAAATCCAGCAAGTTCAAGCAGACTACTCGACATAGGGGAAAAGTACAGCGACAAGTCGAAAAGATCGAGAAAATCGATGATCTTACTGTGAACTGCAAAGCGCGACCTAAGAGAGGAATAGGGCAGTCTCAAGTTGTTCCAGGCCATGAATTTATTGGTGAATATTTGCTCCATATGGATCTGAGCACTGAGCCCAGCAAGCTTTGTTGTTGTTTATTCATACTGTATTTACTCTAGCTAGAGTATGACAGGGCCCTTATCCACTCCGCCTCCGGGCGAGCCGGTTAGATGGCGAAGCTCCCACCCGCTACCCTCCGTCCCCGCTGCTCAGCAAGCTTCTGTAGTACACTTGGCACTTATTCTCCCCTTAACCCCCTTGTCACCCCTTGTTTTCTCGATCTTTTCGACTGATAGCTATAGAGCATTGCGAATTCGGTCAAACATGCGCATGGTTTCTGGAAGCCAGGAACAATGCACAACAGCATCGCACGCTGTATGTAATCCTAGTCTTTGATGCACGTCCATCCTTACAGTACGGTACTACAGAAAGGAAGAATAATTCTCGTCTCTCTCTCTTGGTCAGACTCTACATTCCCATGGCACCATAAATACCAACATATCTTATCCGGCCAGCAAATGTGTGGAAGGGATTGCATATGTTAGAAGTTCGCATAGTCTAGCTTCCATGTACAAATTATAAGCGTCTAACAGACTAAGGTTCGAACAGCGAGAGAGTTTGACAAAATCCAGATCCGGACCGATAAGGACTCGGACATCTCGAGAATGTGCTAACCAGAAACATCGGAGGAGTACACCTGCAGCACACCAACCCACACGCCAACTATAACCATGCGGTCGCTGAACGGAAGAAACGGTATACCATATGTACTATACCCTGGCAAGACACATCGATGCTTCGAGGAATAATAAGCCTTACAATTGTAATTCCCATAACTATTACCGGATGCGGTCGAGTGGCCTGGTCCTGAGGGAAATTAATATCTGTAGCAGCTGGACAGCCAACCAAACTCTAGAGGAGATCATGGCTTCGCTGAGAAGTTTGTCCCCATGGCTCGAGATGAAGATGGTCAGCTTCAAGAATTACGTCCATCGAAGCACATCACTGTCAGCTCTGTGGTTAGACAATGACCAAGAAGCTAATTGCAATATCCTTCGCAATCGGTGCGCCTGTACGCCTGCCGCACGCCAACCCGCACGCCAATGACGGACACTACGCGGCCGCCCATCAGAAGACACGGTATACCGTATGCACTATACTTTGGTAAGACACGCCGATGCGTCAACCCACAGCAGTAATGATCTTGCTGCTCTTCCCACTCTGATCGGTGCTCAAACCATCCCGGTGCTGGGGATTCGGTTTCAAAGTCAGGATTTTCAAAAACCTCGATGTAAATGCTGAATAGCATCTCTATGGGGTAAGTTTCTATTTTTTGGGTCGTCGTGAGAGCTGTCGTGGAGTTGTAGCGATGATACGGAGAAGAAGTATTGAGCCGTGAGCCGGCTAGATTGTATCATTCACCAATGTAACTGCACTCGTGCGGGGTTTCATACATTGGTGTCTCCAGATCTTAAAAAACAGTATTCTATTAGCATCATCCCAATTAATCATCAACTATCCCGAATACCCGGATCACAAGTAACCAACGGAAGCTTCGAAGCTCTAGCTATCAAATTGATTTCCCCATATTAAGTTTCCGCCAGTACCTACGGGGGAACAACTTAGGGATCCGGTGGGACTCAGGCCGATGGGTGTCGCCGCATTGTCCTAGCATTTCGGGAATATCAGAGGTATGGGTTTTTCAGTGGAGGATACAGAGTGTGGTGGATTGATCGTGTCTTTGCTAACCGTGGGAATCGGAATTGGGAGAGAAAATCACTGAGGTTTTTGAGATCAAACCTATATCACTCTTACTCGATCCTAGTGGGACATCTACTCTACCGTTCCCAAAAATGAGGTCCGTACGTCATGTTTCACAAACCTTACCAGTATGGCGAATTAAGAAGTGATAATGGAACACAAGAAAACCACTAAACCCGAAGCCCTAACCCATCTAACGAGTGACTTCAATGTCCACTCTACTCCAACCCCCGCGATAGAGAGAGAGTTAAAGTTGTAAATCAAAGATAACCGATCGGATTTATCCCCACTACTATCAGGAGACATTGTATAGACTGCGGTAACGTTTTACAATGCAGTGCCCTTAATGAGCTAGGATATCGTTGCGGTCCCGAGCTCAAGATATGTGCAGGAACCCACCGTTATTGGAAATTCACCAATAGCAACCCAAGGTTCTCGTGGTACACGCCGGCGACACGTCCTCAACTTCTGGACAACTGGTCGACGAGCGAATATTGGGGGCTCCGCGGTGGTCCGAGGAAAGATCGAATTGACCGAATTTGTAACTGGTAGAGTTTCTGGAGCGGATGGCGGGTGGCGGGTGGAGCGCTTCAAAGGTTACGACACAAAAACACAATTTATGGTGGAAAGGATGTGCTTGTGAGACGTGGAGTTCTGACAATTCTGACACCAACATACCTATACATGACTCCTTTTAAACTGCACCTATGTGGTCCAATTATTGGTCATAGACCGGAATTTCGTGCCGTCGTAGGCAGTACTCAGGGGTAAAAAAAACACCTCTTGGAGGTGTCTGTAAGTAATCTTTTGAGATTTATCCACCAGTCCAGCAGTCAGCCAGTTACATCTCTTTAATTCCGGTTTCAGAAATCTAAGTGAACTGCGGGAAATGCACATATGGCGTAAAATATTTTGAACAAAATCCACATCCGGGTACTGCACAGCACTCGAAAAAAGGTATCTTGATGTGTCGTTCTGTGAGAATGCCTCGGATCGATCGATTGGATTGTCTGGGCATCGTAGACCACATCTACAAAGAAAACGAGGAGTAATAGCTCGATCTTAATCTAACCCACGTGGTATCGCCCAAGCTTCCGGATTCGACAGTTTCAACCCTGGGAAAGTATTTGGGATGTTGACACCGGCGATGTCAAACTTTAAAGATCGCTGGGACCTCTATGGTTCGCAATTTTGAGGTTACTCTAACTCCAAAATCTCATCGATCGAGCTGAGGTTTTTTGTGTATTTCGTTTGAACTTTCTCGTGTTACCTCTAGATCTTCAGCTTTTAACAAAATGCAAACCCTTGAAATTCAGCCATTGGCATGGGACTTTGAAAGTTTCACCGCTATCGGTTCAATACCTATTGGTCGGGTTTCCAACCATGCAACTTTTGCTATTCTTACTTTCTCGCTTCCATCGCCCTCAAACTTAAGGCCACCGTCGTCAGAAATCACAAAACGGCGTCGGCATTAACCCATCCATGCGGCCCACCCACCATTCCATCCCATCATCTCCCGAAAGATAAGCATTTTCCCAGAGGTAGAGTACCTTCCCCAAGTAAGCGAAAAAATAATTGGTCTCATGCAGTAAAGCATATGCATCCCAACGAAACGCTGGAACCCGCTGTAAGTACGTGTACTCTGGAGATACATGGATTCCCACACCACACTCTCACTTTCGATGGTTACCGGAATTCCTGATCTGGGATTGAACCTCCACACCCTCTCTACCCATTCTGTCCTCCCGGGGAATTATAGGGAAGTTAAAAGCAAAAGCAAAAGCACAGGAAAAGAAAAAAGAAAAAAGAAAAAAGAAAACTCACATACTCTACTCACCACTTGTTTGTATCCATCTTTCTTCCCAAACGTGCAACTATGGTCAGTATTAATTCACTCACTCTCCCGCCATCGCTCACCCTCACCCCCAATCATCTCCTTCATCATGTTCCAACAAGCCCCTTCCCGCCGCCAAGCATCAATAACACGTGCAAAGAACCGCGCAGCCGATATCACCTCTCTCTTCTCATCTCTACAAAACTCAGTCCCCGCGGGGATCCTATCGTTGAGTACGAGACGGATGCGAACAAATATGAGAGGCTATTCTACATCTACGTCTAGTAGTGCAACCAGTAGCGCTGCCAGTACACCTGGAGGAAACGGGGAGACGTCAACAGAGTCTACACAATCGAGTGCGGGACAGATATATACGAATTGGGTGTTTGTTACGAGTGCTGAGGTTTTGGCGAGAGCGAGGGAGGGGGAGGATGATGATGGTGATGGGGGTGGAGGTGGGGAGGGATATCATGATCACACAGAAGGAGGAGGGGGGGAGGTGATGGTGATGGTGATGGTGATGGAGGAGGGGGGGGAGGTGATGGTGATGGTGATGGTGATGGAGGAGGTACTGTTAGAGAAGTTTCTACAGGAACAGCAGCAGGAGGATGGTGGACAAAACGACAGTATCGCGACGAATGCGAGAAGCTGAAGGGGAAGGAATGGGTATTTCGATGACAACTATGGGTCATGAGGAGATAATGTTTTCTTTGGGGTGTTCTTTCATGACTTACTCTAGATTTACGGCGCGGGGGGTGTTCATCTATTGCAGTTGTGGGCAGCGTTTTCTGATTTCTCATCTTATGTATGTGCCTATGTGTGTGTACCCGCTTCTCCGGGACCTGCGGGGAAAAGTCATCTGATGTATTGGGCGTTATGCCTGCCTGTTGTGGGTGTAAGTGAACTGTTTTTGCACTTTTGTATGCGGTGTTGGGCATGAAATATTCCAAGGTTTATTGGATCTCAATTGCAATCACCATGAGAATTGCAGTATCATCTCATGTACTAGATTTAGTTTCTAACGGTGGCTGTGTTTAGGTGTTTGGTACCGTGAACTTGGGTATCGCTATAAAAACTAAACAAACGCATGCAGACACGCGGCAAGGGAAGGAAGGCTATGCAGTAGTGGTATCCGTATTACTCACCACATCAAGTATCCCCCTTCCTCTGCGTCTCCTCTCCTCCTTTAGATTGCACTTTTAACCAACACTAAAACCATCTCTGCCAAAGTCATTCGACGAACTGCAATTCTTTTGCACTGTAGGCCACCATTTATTTGCTTCTTCGGAAACCTCAATTGGCGCGCCTTTTTTGCTTTGTTTTACTTTACTTCCGGCGCAACGGCTTTTACCATAAACTTGAGGTTATTCCTTTTTCCAAGGTCCGTTCCAATGTTGTTGATCTCACCCCAAGAAAGCTTGTGCTTTCTTTTCCTGACGGGACCGACCGAACTTTACGGGAACCTCCGTTCACTCACGTTTTATCATTATCACCACTACTCCCACCAAGCCCACCAAAATCCTTCCCCGCCCTCCTCTTCTTCCCAGGCTTACCCCCAAACCCTCCTCCACTCGCCCTCGCAATATTCAGCGCCTCCCACCCGCCATCTTCATCCTGCACCACCGCGCTCGCACGGATAAGGTATTCTTCATGTTCCCTCCCGCCCCAGCGTCCAAAGTCCTCGGCCACACTCACCTCCATCCCACCCACGCGTAATGGCGCAGCGTTTTTTACGGCTACTACGGATTCGGGGGATGAGAAGAGGACGTGGGTAGTGGGCGTGAAGGTTTGTAGGGAGCTTGGGAACTTATTACAGTTAGCTAGCTGGAGAGGACGCGTGGCAGGGGAGAGATACGCGGAGAGCTTTGAAGGCTGTTACTTGTCCGAATCTTTGTAGAGTTTTTAGGAGTGCTCTGGATTCGGTGAGGCTTTTGGGCGGGGGGGAGAGACGGAGGGTTATTGCGAGTTTTGAGAGTTGTGGGATTGTGCGTGACATTTTTTGATGGGTGGATGTTGGGATAAAGCACGCGTTGCGGGAAGAAGCGAGAATCTGGGGACGCATCGTGGTGCGGTGCCAAGATGTGGAGTTTCGCTACATATATCTTTTTGTCGGAGACAAAAGAAAAATATGCTTAGGGTTATTTTATAATTTTTATAATTAATTGTAAATGATAAATCCACTTGCGCTATAATTAAGTCACAAGTAAAAGTTTCGACAGCAAACAGGCGCCTCGATTGGTTAAGAAGGGCTACCTAATCTCATCATGATACTTGCAATGTGTCCCATGATGAAGAAGTCGTCTTCATCTAGTTCCTTAATGATAGCCTAGATATTTTCCTTATGCCTAGTGCGGATATACCCACAGAAACGTTCATACTCATCAATAATCTTGATGTTGGGACTCTAACATCTCTAAGCGGTACCAATACTCATCGATGAATTGGTGTCGCACAGCTGCCTCGGCTCAGGAAGGTCTGCCGGGTCTGCCGGATCTGCCGGATTTGAGTTTCAGAAGAGAATCAAGCAGGGCTTTGGGGATATGCTTCTTGAGATAGCGCTCTGGAGCTTGCGGTCTCCGAACAACAATGGTAATATCCATATCCTTGCGAGAGATCTGGTGTGAAACCTCGCGCAGGAACAACACTAATAGAGGAAATAGCAATAGTTGCATGTTTTGGTCAGCTTCTTATTTTGAAGCTTGCTTGGGCAGAGTAAATTCTTCCTGACGCCCCCGTTCTTGGCGGTAGCACACTTCTCCACAGATTTGGCTTTTAGAAACCTGGGGTGATGTGCCAGAGTGGACCCTGACCTCCTTTCTGCAAGGCGGCTATAGCTAATGTCGCCTTATATTCAGGCTTCAACCAATTGTACTCACGCACCACCTCTTCCCAATCAAAAACCAAAAGGGATGGATTCTTGCATAGCGGTGGACCCAGAACTGCAACCTTTCTGCGATCTAGATTACCCTCCATCCCACAACTTGCTTTCTATGGCACTACGAAAACTGTTAGTTTGAAAGGACGGAGACCAGGTAATGGATACTTACAGTTGGCCGTAATAGGCCATGGCCTTGTTCGAATTGCAGGACAGGTTAACGGGGAAGATATATTCGAATTTTCTCTATGGCAGCGTGAGAATGTTATAATGCACCGTGAATTCTCGAGCATTTACCGAATAGTTGAAGCATTGGCTTTGGGTTTTCCGTCTCTTCACTTTGGTCTTGGTATAATGTCTTGGTGGTAGACAAGAAGGTTCAATTGTACGTGGTTTGTAGGTGTGGTACTGTGTTTTGGTATTATAGTTCTCACACCGCCACTTAGAAGACTTGTTTCTAACTCGAAATTTCGAGCTAGCTGTGCCAAAATTGGCTCTGTGAATCAGCTCTTGAGGCGGATCAGATACCACTACAGTGGCTTTGATACTTTAAGAATCAAGAGTGAAATTTTGAAAATGAGTCTCCAACCTGGTGTCAGCCTAGGTGTCCTATCTTGAGTATTCCAGAATCTTGGCAGTTCGCATTTGACAATCTGGTTAACGCGCAACATACATTCCGTTGCGGCACTCATCAAACAGGAGTGCCCGATAGTATAGATGTACAAGTTCGGTCAGCTGGGGAAGTGTAAATGACAGAATGTAGGTCAATATGTCCACGCTAATTACCGGCTCGATTCTTGACCCGATTCGCCCCACGTGTGCGGCTTGACGGATTTGCTTGAGGAATCTTGTAAACGGTTTTGAGCCTGAGGGAGCTTCCGGTGCAAGAAACTCATTATATAGCTGGATCCTATTTAAATTTCACTGTCCCTCCAGCCATGGCTTTGGGCGAACACATTACTGCCTGGTAGAGCCCCCTTCCGAACAAAAAGTCCTTGTAAGTTTTCCTGCAGGCTTGCAATAGGGCATCAACTCAGAGTATCCCTATCTTGACCATATCCGAGTCTACATCCTCTCAAATAGTTTCGTTGATTGGGTCGATTATTCCTCTCGGTAACTGCTTGCGGCCTTTGAGTGGGTATTTGCCTCAGCACACAGTAGAATGGGACGAGGTAGAAGTGAGCGAGGTGTTTTTAGGGTGAAATGCGGGCATATTAGGGAGTTATTTGCTGCAATATCTGTTCATCCTAACGGTGTGACTCCTTCCACTCAGTTGGTGCCAGAGTTCTGTTTTTTGCATCTTAGCGTAGAGATGTTTCAGGATTGGCGAGAGTATATCGTACTTCAGTATCGAAATATCTCATCCCGTGCCGAGCACTATGATGATGAATTGAAATGACGCGGATACGGTAAACTCTCTTGTGAGTTCTAACGATGAGAGCCGTTTGGAAATGGTGTGGTAACCCCGAGTGCACAAGCGAATGTTGTGTGGCGGAGACGGAGAACTGCTTACTACTCCAGAATAAGGTAGTATACTGAAATCGTGGTAAGGTGGCTAGATCGTGGGTCTTCGTAAACTTCTTTGCCTATTAAGAAAGTTAGCCATCATCATTGAATATAAACTAAGAGAGATTGCGGTTACAAACAATCAGTGAAAATACTGGTCCTATGCCTTTATAAGAGCTGGATACGATGCAATATATATCGTTCAGGAGGAGCAGTGGGTAGATCGCATCATCTCTCTCCACTTAGACTTCGCTCAATGTAGATTTCGAGGAGCCTCAAGGCCCCAACCTGTCAATGCGCAGGGGTAATGTTTCGGGGCAATTTTTTTCCTAGTATTCACGGGATAATGTATCTCGAGAATTCATCCTGGGACTTGAGTTCGAGACGTATTCGACCAACTCTACCCCAAGACAAGATATCTCGAGATATTTTAAGCTGGTCTCGAGGCTGCCGGGGACTTCCTTGTGATTCAGAAATCAGGAAGCTAATGCGAAACTACTGTACCGAGCGTAGTGGTTTATACGGGCTTCCTGGTGTGACAACTTTTTGTGTACCCCTCGATCACAGAAGACCCATTACAGGCTCCACCGGCTGAGCTGGGTACTCTACCTCATCTTTGGGTGATTTTGTTAGCAGACGACTGGTGTAAAAGCAGCAATTATGTGGTCCCAGGAGTTTATATAAATGGTCGACGAGAGGTTTCAATTTGCCCAGGCACAGAGGAAGTATACTGAAAAAAATAGGACCTCTACTGCTTGATTGGGTTGAGAAATAATAAGTCAACTGTGAAATTTCGGGGGGTGCCAAGACTTTCTGGACACGACTGTACTCGGCAGAAAGCTTGTCAAAGCAGCCGAACGTGTCGCAAACTCTGAAGAGGTCGCTTCGGGGCATTCCTGCAGCGAGAGCTGCATGAAGAGAGCAGGATGTGGGGGCGTACTACGGCTGTCATCCAGTACTGATCTGCTGTCTGTGTGACAAGTACAAAAGGTGTGGCGGAATGGCAGGCGGTTGGTGATGCATAGTATCGAGAATGAGCTTCAGAGCTTCAGGATTCGATTGTCGTCGTGCAGTTCACAGTTAGATGCCTCATAAGTCAGGCTTTTCTTGACTTCGATGAAAATTGTCACGTCGGGAGAGACCATTTCCCAGAAGGATGATACGGAGCGGTGATCCGTGTGGGTAAACGCTCAATTCGTAATCCGTTGTCTCTGCTTGATGATGCTTAGTTCTAAGGTGCTCTTGCATGTTGGTCCGGGCCCCTCAAACGAACGAGCACATGACGATTCGGAGAAGGAGGATATTCAGCATGGTAACCGTTCAACGCGATTAGCCGGGTGTCTTCCTGTTGGGTACTCAAGGAATTAAGCTGAAGTCTACCCGTCTCGTCTTGCGGCCAATACTCTTATCGCTGACCTGGCCATTTAGGAACACTGGTGTGTTTGGATGTTGACACTGGTGTTCCTGGATGTTGCATGTTGACACTGGTGTGTCTAGATGTTTGGAGGAAGAGTTGTGTAAAAGTGAAGTGAGAGAAATGAAGACGTGAGAGCTATTTATGCGTTTGCAAACAATCGCCGTGATAGCTCTCCATGAGCCCTCAACATCAAGCCCTAATCAAGCCCTAAATGGAGAGAGGGATCAAACCCGCACGCCCACGCACAATTATCAAATGGAACGTAGTAGAAGGTTGTGTACTCGACCACAACAAAACTCTTCGGACAGTGAGCCCTTAACTAGCCCACTACACCAACAAATCAGAGCGCACACCAAAACAGCTGGAATTACCATGGTATTCCTGGGCTGTGAAAGCAATACGGAACCCAGCAGTGGCTCTTTCTGGTTTTTTGGTTCAGTGGTGGTTGCAATGCAGCACCGGAAAACCACCCCATATAGGTAACATTCGCCAAGCTGACACTGCACCGAACCAGGGTGCGCCACCTCAACTAGAAATAGACGCAGACGCAGTCTGAATACTAACTAGTCTGACATCTGGCGCTTCCAGTGGAGAAACACCCCATGCTCTTGGAGGCAGCGCAATCAAGGACCCGGTTAACTGGTAGGCGGAGAATTCGAGGCACAGTAATCACTAGGTTTGCTATGATATACATACCGGTACATTACCAAGTTGCGTAAGCGCCACACATCTCAGAACACATTTACACCACAAAGCGGGGTCTAACATGCACGCAGGAATGACATATAACAATGCCCACCCTTCTCTCGTGCCCGCGTTGTGCGTACGCCACAGACACGAAAGAAACGTCTCTATGATTTACACCATATTGCTGGAAGCTGCCTCCGGATCCCCATAGCTGAATGAGTATATATGAGGCTCGATTAGATTATAATGCAGGACATTGAACAGCAACCGCGGCCATACACTCTTACACAACGCACCTCATTTCTGGTGGTCATACGAAGAAATGATGGATATACGGGAATTGTTACAGATCAGGTGCAGGTGCAGACTGCGGTGGTTACAATGTCTTCCACCACATCACGGTTTGAATATGAGCAATATTTTGGTACTAATGGTAAGATCATTTACACCCCTCTGATAATGCCCTTGAAGTTAACTTCTTTGTCAGTGCCCACACCCACGCCCACGCCCACAAGTTCGGCAAAAAATGGAAGTGAGTTAAATGACGGAAGGATAATCAGGTCAATACTGACGTACAAACTGTAGATCATTCCACTGGTTTTATAATGGCCCTGAGCATTGGGATTCCAATCCTCCTAATCTTCGGCGCGCTATTTTTCTACCTATACCGACGTCGTCAACAGGGGCTCATAGCGGGTGCCAATACGAACGCTCTTACCCATAGTTCCAAATCCCACAGCAACTCCAACAAGCGATCCCAAAGTACCACCTCTCTGCACAGCACCAGCGGATCCCCAAACGCACCGCCAATACGGCAATCTCCCGTCGAAGAAATTCGGCGGACAAGAGTTACAGAGCGAACATCCAGTCCCCAACAACTTCCCCAGCGATCCGACACAGGAACTCCAATCGCCGAACTTCAATCCCCCGACCACAACCACCATCCCACACACTTCCAAAAGCGGCGTTCCACGCTTCCTCCACTTCCTCGTTTAAAGATTGAACGTATTAACACACGTCGGACCAGCAGACAGTCCAACCAAATCCCGCCCACCACCCCCGACGCTCTTGTCAGCTGCTTGACGCTAGTCGCACCACAAAACCAATTATCCAGACACAGAACATCCGATTTATCATTCCTCCGATCACCGACAGCCGCAGCAGCAGGCCCTTTGTCGCCACTCAGTCCTATAGGTCCGTCATCATTTCCTGTCGTAGCTTCAGCTAGCTCGCATCCACAAGTGAAACAAATTTTTCCATATGGCTATCAGTCCGAATATCCCGAGGTTTTTGAATCCGGACCGTCGAAACCAGCGGCGGCAGTATTGAGCCCTGCAGAGAGACAGAGGGAAATGCAGTTCCTCGCGGAGGAGGAACGATTAATCAGACAGCGGGTTTGGGCTACTGAGGAACTGATACGGCTCAAGAACGAAGAGGCAAGAATACTTGATAGGAAGAAACGACTCGTAATAGGTCAGTGATTCGATGATGCGGCTAGTGTTTATACATGTGCGCAGCTGCGCTGTGCTACGGACCTGTAACAAATTGTGGTCGGGAAGAAGGCATAGATCGGATACTGAAACAGAACCCTCGCTTATGCGGCCGCAGGGCGAGTCGCAGAAAAATGGGGTATGTTGGGTTACATGGACAGAAGAAGTTTGGTTGGATCCCCGCCTGGAATAATACGCAGCTTTGTATAGACCTTTTGTGTAAAAAAAAATTTTGTGATCATGTATATACATGTACTTAATACGTACCAATACCCTCTATCATCCCTCATAGTGGAGTTTTCAGGCGTTTTTTGAAACGTCGTTTCTAGTGTGCAGCCACAACAGCTGCAGGAGGCACCGCTGGGCGGTTGGATAAGTAACCGCGAGACTAATCATTAGTTGGAGTTGGTATCTATCAGACCAAACCAAACTTGCAAGTAGATACAGCGACATGTTTTTGGGTCGATCTGAAACGATACTTTTTTGCTTGAGAGTTGGAAGAATGCGGAGTGCAGGAAATCACGGGAGTGTACCAATACTCCGGTTACAGGGACCAGGTTAGGGTTCAAATACCATTCTCTTGGGATATGAGCTTCGCTGCGTTCAAGCCAAGACTTGAAGTTTACATGCACAGAGTTACTTCTATTCTCGGGATTTGAGATTGCCACTCCCTGGCGGGTCCTCCGGAGACCTGGACCGTGACAAGGCCATGGTACTCGGGCCCCCAAAGCCCGCTGCCATAGTTACCTCCAATCTAAATTTTGCAGTTACAATCCGATTCAGTGCTTGTATGGACACGGATGATCGTCTTAATAAGCTCTATTTGGAAGTTTTTGTTTGTTTTAATCATATTGCATTCGGCCATGGCATAATCTAACTACTTTTTCCTCGGCACATCTCCAGTGTGAGTCTCAGGTGTCCCCTCGACCCTCTTTGGATCCAAGTTGTACCATCCTTATCTCCTTTTCCCCCTGCTCTATTTGGAAGTGCAGGCCCCGTGTCGAGATTTGTAATCCCATGGACCGACTGCCCCTCTGTACCACTCCTACCTTACTACCTATCGGGCCGGAACTGCCGATGTGAATCGGGAACTATCAGCATGTGCGAATGCCGGCATACTCCATTGGCCGGGTCCTCTTCCTAAATCCTGGCAGCAAGTACATAAGTACTTACTTCGGGATGTGACGATTTCGGGACTGGTTTTCTCGGTCCCGAGATTATCCTAGGACCAGGCCAAGGTCGATACAGTCATTATATGGTACGATTTCTAACTTAATGCTCTCCCCGGGGCCCGAGGGACTGTCATTAGACCAGCCGGGCGGTGGGATATGAACATTGTGGTAATAGTGATGGCAGTGCCAGTGTCTGCAAGACAGTTACTCTAGCTATTGAGATTATCCCACATACAAGTTGTAGTCTAAAGGCACAGACTAAAGCTTCCGTTAGCTAAAACATGCGACCGAGCTGAAAAGCGCAGCTACAAAAAAAGGCCGTCCTCATTTTCTATGTCAATCGATTTCAACCAATGACAGTCAGCTGCAGAAAGCGAGTCAAATCGTCAAATCTCCCAAGTGCATATAATAGGTCCAAATACACAAACGTAGATTCTTCTCTGGCACTTTGCGCTGAAACTTTTGCGCCCGTCAGCCAATTGTGAGCGAGAAGAAATGTCTGGGGATGAAAGTATATTCAACCCTGAAATGCTGGTATTCCTACTCACTACTGAAACTCTTCGATATGTTCCCTCAAATCTTGCGGAGAAAGGATCCGGAATATCCTCGGCCCTTGACTCTAGATACCCCCCCCCTCTCTCTCTATTACATCAAGGTTTTACAAATTCGAATGACCCAATGTATAGACCCGGCCCAAAGCTGGTTCCGTTAGATCACCTCCAATTTTCCAAGCTTTAGTCATGATCAATATAGATTCTTCGCTGGCTGGCTAGAACTTTGTAGTCCCAAACAGCGTATTAACAGCTTAGGTGGATCATGGTGTACTTATCTGGGAAAAACATCATCAATCACTCATGATCACCTTCAAAAAAAATTCCGCCGTGTCTCCGGACAGTCAATTCAGACAGTCAAACCGCAACAGTCAACTTTGACTTTCACATCTACAAAGCCCTGAAATATAATTGAAAGACCTCAGGAAATGCACAGGTATTCCTGTCTAGATTCCTATGTGCCACTACTGTACAGTGATCAGCCATTTGAACTTTTCCTGCCAGCAGTTGCTTATGGCAGATTCTGAAGTTGTCTCATCCACTAGCCTTCTAATAGATATTATTATTCTGCCCTAAAGAAAAATGACCAAAAGTTACTCCTATGAACCCAACAGATATGGTATTGGCCTTTGGTAAGATTAGCTTCAATCTCAATTAGTGGAGTTTCATTATCTCTGCTATCTCAGACTAACTTCAGAAAGTTGACTGTTGTGGTTTGACTGTCTCTGTTGCGGTTTGACTGTCTGAATTGACTATCCGGAGACATGGCGAAAAAATTCTATCACCCATCGTCATACGTACCAGTGGAGTCAATGAGCCCAGTCCGAGTCAATTCACGGGCTCGGTCCAGTCTGGACCGTTGGCTTCACTGATGTTTGTTTGTTTGTAATCATATTGTATTCGGCCGCTTGCGGCCATGACATATTCCTAAATCCGCGGCACTTCAGCGGTGTGAGCCCTTTGTGTCCGCAGAGCCCTCCTTGCGTCCAAGTCGTACCTCCTAATCTCCTTTCCCCCATTTCCGCCAAACAAAAAAGGAAAAACTTAAGCTACATTCTTCTACCCTCTACTACCTCCTCTCCCCATCCCCTCCCTGCTGTCGTGGCTCCCTCTTGTGAGGGCGCCAACTCTCGTATCTTCCGGTCGGGGTGTCCCACACCAAGGTGTACCCCCTCCCATCTTCTATCTTCGTAGCCTTCGTACCAGGTCCCCTTGGTCCGCACTTCCTCTGGCTTCACTGATGTCACGCCAAGCGCACCATAACTATACAGAAGTTGATTATATACCACCACAACTATCAACTATATTACAATACAGCTTCAGCCACATTCCCATTCCATTTCATGTCAATACCAATTAATCATCAGCACTCAGACATAGCAAACCACAAACTTCCACAAACCGTAGTACAACATACTCCAAAAACCGCCTTAGCAAAGAAGAAAAAAAACGCCATAGTACGATATCGTGACGCAAAACTCCAAACAAACAACGGTTTAGTAATAGACGCCATGTAACAATGGTACAAATTCACTCGCTAGTCAAGTACATTATATCTCGTAAGAATCGAACGATACCGGGGTAGCTGTGAGTGGTACACGCAGCCGCGGAGGAAGATGCACGACTTCGAAACTCTATTCGCCATCGTCATCGACCCGGTCGTTGTTAAGCCATCCTTTGCTCCGTTCCACTGCCCTTTTCCAATTAGCGTACAACTTCTCCCTGGATGCTTCTGTTGTCTTTGGCCAGAATGTTGACCGGTCGTTTCGGTTAATTCCTTTCAGCTCGTCGAACTCCTTCCAGACATCCATTGCGAACCCTGCGGCAATTGCTGCTCCTAGAGCTGTTGTCTCCCGCATCTGAGGTCTATCGATTTCGAGGCCTATAATTGGATGTTAGATCATGCTGGGTATGGAGCAAGGCATCAGAGTATACCCAAAATATCGGCTTGTATCTGTAACCACATATTTAGCTTTCAGGCGTTCCTCGTACGACACGGAAATCGAGATCTCACCTGCATACACACATCGGAGTTGCTCATCCCTCCATCGACACATAGTGCATGTAATGCGGTTCCGCTGTCCCTCTCCATTGCATCCAGGATGGCTCGTGTTTGGAAGCATATGGCTTCGATTGTCGCCCGGGCAATATGGCTCTTAGTGGTGAACTGTGTCATACCAACTACCGTACTGGTTTGTCAGCCCTTGTGTCGTCATATGAGTTTTGGGTAGGCGGAAACGCGGAATTACTGGCGTGACACTAAAGATAATGTTACATCCCAACCTCCAGTTCAGACTTACAAATGGTGCCAAGTGCGTCATCAATCCAGTACGGCGCAAAAAGACCAGAGAAAGCGGTGACAAATACGACCCCACCGCTATCTATAAGGTTGTCAGTAGGACATTTACTCAAATAGAGTGATCTATGTACCTTGAACATCTGATGCCAACTCCCCAATCTCGTGAGAATGTTTGATTATGCCAAGATTATCCCTTAGGAATTTAACGGCGGATCCGGCAACGGCGATCGATCCTGTAGTATCGGTGGGGGCGACGTCAGTTTCTATTTACGTGGAGATTGACATTGGAAACACGCTATGAAGTCACGGCGTGAAGATCATCGCTCAACGTGAAGATCGTTTCCGGAGCGCGTACCTTCCAAAGCATACACTGGCTTCTGGCCTTTGAATGCATACCCGACGGTCGTCAGGAGGCCATTTTTAGATATCACTGGTTCGTAGCCAGTATTGTAGAGCAAAAAACATCCAGTACCGTACGTATTTTTAGCCATTCCCGGACTGAACGCGCATTGCCCGACAAGCGCCGCACTCTGGTCACCGAGACATCCGGCAATCCGTGTACCCTTTAATGCACCTTCCGCCAGTACTCCGTACGCATCCGGATCAGAACTGGGGACGATCTCTGGTAGGTTGACACCCCTGACTCCAAACCAGTCCAACAAAAAGTTGTCATACTCAAGGGTTCGGATGTTGCAAAACATGGTTCTGGAGGCATTAGAAGGGTCTGTGACGTAGCGTCCTTTCCCAACACCGCCTGTAAGGTTGTACAGTAACCAGGTATCAACAGTTCCGAACGATAAGCGACCGGCCTTGTGTGCGGCAGTTACTGCAGGTACATGTCGAAGCATCCATAGCAGCTTTACCGACGAGGGATATGTAGACAACGGTAGACCACAAAGCTCAGGGAGCTTGTCAGCACCTTCCCGTTTGCGAAGTTCGTGGACGAGTCGCGAGGTACGAGTGTCAGGCCAAACAATTGCATTGTGGAGAGGGTGGCCAGTTTCTGTATCCCACACGATCTACGTCGAAACATGAGCCACCCGAATTTTCAAAAATGGAAAGGGTTAAAGCACGAACAGTCGTTTCCCGCTGATTCGTTATCCCAATTGCCTTGATATCCTCCAGACAATATCCCTGCTCTTGAAATTGCTCCGCTGCACGTTCTATGCATAAATTGACACTCTTCAGTAACTCGTAGGGGTCATGTTCGATCCATCTGCCAGACAGGGGGTAGTTCCACCGTCAGTTCAGTGTCCAAGCAATGACAAGCTCGCAGGAATTCGGAGTCAATTACCCCGAGTGCGGATACAGCTGCTCAAACTCGACTTGGTGGCTTGCCTTGGGCATTCCCGAGCCATCGAAGATGAGAAACCTCGAGGATGTCGTACCCTGGTCGATAGCTGCAGTGAAAGTTCCACGCTTCTTCTCCGCACGCTTTACACTGTCATCGGTCTGGGCGGGTTTGGCTGGTGCTGCGGTGGTGGCGGCGGCGGCGGTAGTAGAAGAATGTCGTGCGAAAAGCGATTGACGGAGCGTGTTTGCAGCCTTGGACTTTGACAGTGAGGAACCCATGATGAAGTCGAGCAAAGGATTGGCGGCACAGCGGATGCCAGTAGCGAGGGCGGAGGTGAGGTGTGTGCGACAGGCGATTGGCTTCGGCTTGATAGGGAAGCACACAATCGCTCTGCGCAGAAATAGGAAAAGAATGGTGAACGAGAAGGCAACGCGACCAGGGAGGTCGCGCCTTTTTGAATGTGGGAAAAAGAGGGTGTGGTGGGAAGCACGAATTAATTTCACAACAATATGATAGGGCCGATATGCAGACGGATAAGTATGGTGATAGGTGAGGGGTAAACTCAAAACAAGGAAACTCTGTCGGTTGGAGGAGAGGCTGGGTGGGTGGGACCGAAGATGCAGCGTTGTGCGATCCGCGTTTTGCGGGGAAGCGGCTCTTTCGACGCGCATGTGTCAATCACGAAGAGAAGCAAACAATTCGATGCCTGTGCTCTCAATTGGATCGAGAGTCTGTCAATTCCAATCATCTCGAATTCCCCATCTCTATTCCTCAGCACTTACATTTCTCTTCGATATGTGTGCCTCTCGGTGTGCTCCCGTAGCACTGCGTCATGGATTAAGGTTGATCCGATAGTTGGGCAACCCCCGCTGAGTAGCTCTGACGTCTCGCATCCCATCAAACCGAGTGTCTGAGTGAGCTGTCCGCGCAAGCTTCGATGATCAACCTTCACTACTCTTCAGCCTCCTCGCCATCAAATCCCTCAACCTTCACTCCTATACCCGCCTCCTCCGCAATCCTCACAATCTCTCTCCCAACCACCAAATCCATAAGCCCCATACCCACACACTTAAAAACACATATCCCAGTGACCGCCTCACCCTTTGCCAACACCGTCCCCAGCTCCACTACATCATCCCGCTCTAAACCTCCCTGTATCAACTCTCCCGCCTCCTTCAAACACGCCTCAACACTATCCACAACCATCGTGACGCCCTCCTTCTTCAACAACCCCGGCTCAACCTCCACCATATCCGGCGTATAACTCCCAACCAAACTCACATACGTATTCTCCGTAATCCACTGCATAGGAAACAACGGTTCCTTCGCAGGCGTACAACAAAACACTGCATCCGCATTTTCCACCCAATCCCTCAACTCCTCTTCCTTCCCATCCTTCCTCCCAAAATGATACCAAGACCTGCCCTTTAACTCCCCCGGCATTTTATCCCTTACCTCCTTCCCCGTCCCCCGTCCAACAATCATCACCTTCACCCCCTCAAACCCCAACTCAAACAATTTCGCCGCCCACACCGCCTGTTTTCCCGTCCCAAACACCACCGCGTTTCTTACCCGCATCCCCGCCGCATGCCGTGCACGAAGTAATAGCATAGACACAAGCGCGGTACGGAACCCAGTAATTTCTTCTGCGTGCAGGATTGCTTCCAGTTCACCAGTGGTGGCGGAGAGCAGGGTGATATTCCCATTTGGGGGGTGGTCGGGGGAGACACAGACTGTTTTTATGGAAGTCGTGTTGTCATAGGAACAGGGCATGAAGAGGGTTGTTGCGTTGCCGACTGTGAGGGAGGTACGGAGGGGTTGTTGGATAGAAGAGGGGGAGAGGGAGAAGGTTGTTAGGGCGGTGGTGAGGGAGGTGTTGAGGGTTGAGATATACTGGGGGAGCAACCATTTTAGGATGTGTTCTTTCATTTGGGAATTGGTTAGGATTAGGGGCATTGTGGGTTGTTGGTTGGTAGGGGAGGGTTGAGGTGACGGAGGAGGGAAAGGAAAGTTGGGAAGTGATGGGTTAGGGCTAAGGAAGAGTGGCTGTGATACTGTAGCGACAGAGGTTGGACGTCATCCGTGATCAGCGCTTTTGGTACCGAGTTTGCAGACTGCCATTTGGGGCCTGTACCTATGCCAAATGGTACTGTCATTTGTCATTTGGACTCAGATCGATTGGAAAAATGCTGCAAAGATATATGGGGGCGATCCCTAACATTCATGATCACAAAGTGATTCTGGAGCCGCTGTGCAAGAGCAATGGGTAAATATAGAAGTTGAAGAACTTGGAGATTGCGTGAAAAGTATGATACCCATACCAGTAACGAAGCATACTAGGTGAAACCGCAAACTTTCAGTACTTTGGTCAAGTCTGTCATTTCATCCCCGTACCTACAGTAATTTGTTATTCTGGGGCGGCCATCGATTCCAACCTTGTCCGTCGCTACAGTAAACTGCCACGATTCCCACTAGCCAGGACAAATCTTTAAACCACCACCCCACTGCAACCACTTTTCCGGGAGATAAGATAAGTAAACCATAGGCTCTGCCGTAGACGTATCAGAAATAGCACCCGTCTTCCTTCCAGTAAAACCCAAAATCCAGACCAACATCTATAACCGCGTAACATCGGGTTACAAAAAGCCTGTAGATAGATTGCTGCCTGGTTTTCGACGCGCAACACTTGCGTTGCGTCACCCCCTTCCCTTCCGCATCAAAAAGGAAAAAAAAAGAAACGTTGGGATATCCATATGCAAGGCGGATCAGGCCGTTGGGGGGGAGGGGAGGGGGTGTGCACGAAGGAATTCGAAACGGTACCTACATACAAATTACAACAGATTAGCGGATAGCCATGGGATCCGAACCTCGCGCCGCTCCTCTCCCTTCTCATGGGGTAGAGTAAAATCTCTCTTTCTTATCTATCTAGAATTAGCCACTCCCCAACCCATGCAAGGTTACTCTACAATGCTGTGCTGCTGTTAAGTAAACTTTCCTATTGCCAGGGATTGTTTCTCTCGCGCGAAGCTTGCTCTGCTCATGGACTGACTCGACTCTCAAACTGACTGTATTCCACCCACCAAAAGCTGCAACGCCACCGTGAGAAAGATCGATCGAGCTGCCCTGTCGCGTATCTTCATCGATGGGTAATTAATGACTATTTTTTCCTGCCGCTGTTGTGCCTTTTTCGGTGCGCCCCAAAAAAAACACCCAGGCCCCTTCACCCCCAAGACGTCACCGCCACTCCATATATAGAGTACCAATTCTTTTATGCGTTAATGGGTTAATGGGGCGTATAAAATGTGTAACGAAACGGATGACTGAAATCTTGTTTTGAAATCAAATCCCATCATTTGGCGCAGCAGTCGAAACGGGCGGCGGCCTAATGATTCAACAGAGCTCCGGATCCCTCCGAGCCTCGTCTTTGGATTTTGTCACCGCTGGATTTGAAGACTCATATCGTGAATTCTAAAGACGGATGGATGGATGGATTTTCAGAGAAAAATTGGATTTCTGGTTTAAACTACCTAAGCATGACGCCCCCGCCGCTGCACTGTTGCAGATCTACCCCCAAAATCCCATCAACAAAACAAGACGAAAGAAGTAAGAAGAAAACAAAATAGAAGAAAAACAGAACAGATGGGCAAGAAAATTAACAGTGCGAACCGCAAAAAAACAAAAATTCCCCGCAAAAAAAAAACCAATACAGAAACATTACAAATACATATATAAAGCTCGGTAGACTAAGCAAAAAAATAACAATTCCAATACTTTTCTCCCGCATCAAGTCCTTTTTTTTGCTCGTGATTCCTGATCGCCTAGCCCATTGATATAATCCTCATCTGCTTTTCCTTCGATTCAAACCGCTGATTTCGTACCCTCTCCCTCGGGGGGGGATGCCTTCATCGATGTTTCGAATTCGATAGCCCATCGTGAAAGTATATGGTATGTATAGCTGATCATTATAAATTTCTCAAGCAAGTAAGCGTCTCGAGTACGATTATGCCAGAAATCGAACGGGTGTCGTGAGGATTGGGGAAAAGGTCGATATGAATGTTTTGCGAAGGGAGAGGGAAAGGGGCCGAATTGGTCCGGCCATTGTTGTACTAATTTCCGTATATCTTAAGGAGTCGTAGGAAGGGGATTGGAGGATGGATGGATGGATGGATATGACTTGATCACCGGTGAGAGCGGTAGTTATACGAAGAGCCATAAGAAGTTGCTCCATAGGTATCAGGAATAACCTGGCCTATGGAGTAAGAAGGTCGGCCATTATTATTCGAGGACGAAGAGGAGCGAGAGTATCCCGTTGCATGTTGAGGGCAGGTATGGCCAACCAGAAGAGTTCGGTCTTCAACATGATGTCCTGGAAGTCCGTATGCTCCACATTGATCAACACCGTGTACGTAGTAGACGCACCGGCAGACTGCGTAAACCTCAATCACACGGTAGCACATTGTTGCTTGATGTTGGTTTGGTTGGTGTCTGCTGTGAGGAGGTTTTTTGTTGGGAGGGAAGTTTTTGTATGAAGTTGTTGTTCTAGGTGATAAGGCGGCAGATGTTTTTGAATAAGCCTGGTTGGAAAAGTGGAACTCGAAGTTGTTTATATGGAAGTAAGAATAAGAGTTGGATATGGAGATATGTAAACACTGAAGGTTGTGATTGTGAGTGGGGTTGTGAGTGGGGTTGTGAGTGGGATAGTGAGGTAGAGAGAAACCCATAGAACTGGAACATAGACGGGTATATATAATTCTAACTATGCGGAGGAAGTAAGGTAAAGGACGGTGAGTAGCAAAGCGGGCATTACTCGCGCTCGCCTTGATGCGCGCAGAGACCGCACAGCCATTTCGGTCTAAGTCATCCACTGACGGGGAGGTCACTCAGTCTGATGGGTTAAGGCGGTAGAGGTACTAGTAAGTGTGACATTAGAGGTTCATCCGAACAAGCGACCTACTACATCAAAGGTTGCGGTCCAAAAATTGCTTGAGTTCAGCTGGCGGTCCGCACTTTGTTGCATTATGTCATGCCCCAGGGGGTCTCTCAGCTTAGAGGTGCAAGGTGGGGAGTGAACCTCCGCCCTTGCTGTCAAACGATATCAGAACCGAGCAAGTTAATTAGACTCAAATAAAGCGAGCAATGGTACTCGGGAGCGATGCATTAGTGTGTGGATGTTACATACAACTAAAGATGGATATTCGGATTCGAGGCTCAATCCGTACTCTAAGCCTCCACATAGCGAGCTCACTTCATTTCATGCCCCCGGCGGTTGATGCTATTCAGTTACCATTCAGTCGCCGTCTGAAAACCACTCAGTAGCACAGAAAGACAAGATACTCAGCTCTCTTGCGAGTCTGTCGTCTACTCCGCTTTGTGTCTTTTTTGTTTGCATGGTCAAGTGGAGACGAGGGGTGGTAGGTTTGTGGTTTGTACCTGCATAACAGAGCCATCCACCATTCACTACTCTCAGATGCAACTGCCGCCGAGGAACCGTTTCGCTGGCTGCCGAAATTCTCACGTTTTGGCAGGGGTACCATTGTCCACTGTCTTTTTTTAAAGTACATGCATGAGACGGCGAGGAAAATGTCACAAGGCTACTTCACAGCCCCGAAACAAGAGCCAATCATTAGCTGAACATCAATTGTCCTGATTAGGAATCGCTGTCAGCTATAATACCCGGGTTGGGGTCATTTAGCTGCTATCCCTGAGAACGCCTAAGAAGGCGTATCACCGAGTCTGGTAAATTTATTGCGCTAAATGGTGCATAAAATGCGTCGGACCACTCTGCATAGGTAGGGCCTGCAGGATCTTGCGCACGGTCGTTGCAAGATACCGGTTTTTGTCTGATCTTGTCCTGACTCAACTCTGAGCTTCACGCTCGTCGGACCTTTCGTGCGCTCAATTGTGAATAAACTTGTGATGCAGCCTATCGGCGGTTTCTTCTCATTGCTACTCACGTTGATAACGTTCCTTCGTCTCTAGCAAGACTGCTGCAATCAGTTACTGTGTTTCAGAGAACACATGGGGATCCGCCTAAGTGTACCGGACTCCCGAACCCGGGTGCCCGGTATCAAATCCCTACAAACGATCTGTTTCATGTGTGCATTTAGGGCTTAATTGGCCACAGCCCGTAGTCGAGCCGCAATCTTGTCGTCAGTCCGACTCATCACGAATGAATGGACTTTAAGCTCCCGTCCGGCAAAAGTTGTCCGTTAGTTAGTTATCGTACTGCCCGTCTCTGAGATAGAAACGGATTCGAATTCGAAGTGCACCCCGTGAAATCAAATGCAAACGCGACACAGGTTCCACTAAAGACCGCGTCCATTTGCGCCAATGACTGGCCCTCCGATAATGTTTACTGACTTAGTATCTATCAATAAAACCTACAAGACTAGTAAAAACCGTGCCCTACCAACCAGCAAGGACCTTGAGAAAAAAGTCATGATGATGCGTAAAAAAAGCTTAGCCTACTTACCAAAAAGGTAAGTACATAGGTACCAATACCTTGGCCTCACGTTATTCCTCTCGTGCTCGACCGTTGTTGCGGTCAACGCACCGCCGGCAACGCTAATCACATCACAATGCTGCCCTACCTCCCACCCGTATTGGGGTCGCGGCTAAGACGACTCACTCACCCACTTGAGGCCCACTATATTGATAGCCGCTGACAGCTTGGAAGTATGATAATAGTAATTGTTTACTATGACATTCTGATGTGACAACTTCTAGTCACTGAAGATTTGTAGACTAGGGTGATTTAACTATTGATAACTATAGCCTCCAAAAATTAATGCCATTGGTGAACTTATCATCCCACCTACCGCTCCAATCTGAAGATACAATTCCTTCGTGCAATGTTAGTCGTATGCAAAGTTTAGTCTCGGCCAATCACGCCTAACCAACTCGAAGTTCCAGCTGAGCGGGCAACGGTTCACGATGCAGGCACCATACAGGATGCAGCAACGCTTAACCCCACGCAGCATGGGGACAACCTGGATACGCAATTCACACCCATCTCCCCATTTCACTTCCTCCAGACTTTTTTCTTGCTCGTTTGAACCCCCCCCCCCAAGTCAACAACTTCAATTCGACTTGAAGTTGTATTCAGGTTCGGATGGATGAGTAAGATCAATTGTCGTTGCGGAGCTGAGCGAAAAGATCGTATGTTCATGTTCACATCAACAGGCATCCCTGCCCATCGACTGTAAATGTACACAACAAACACAGCTTCGAGTGAGAGAGATACTAGCCCTCGGTGCGATCCGGCGCGACTGCTCGGTATAGAGGATGGAATGGGGTGTTGATGAGGTATTACTCTACTGCCGATCATTCATACACGCATGCGCCCGCTAAGACTGCTGCCAGCATAGTCTACATATTACAGCAGCAGCATGAGTGTTAGTCGATTCTTCTCAGTATGATTCAAAAACTCCAATTACTTACCTATGATGTAGTCTTATGTATGTAGCTAACAGGGCTGCAGATACATATCATCCCAAGCCTTCGTATGTCAGCATTTAGCGCTTGATTGGGGACATGATCTGATCATGAAGGCGAAGTACATACTCAAATACATGCTTCCTTCTTCAGTTTTTTCTAGTTCACCTCTGGGTCATCCTTTTTCTGCTTCCTCTCTCGAGTTGCTACTTTTGGTCCCTGTGCTTCGGGGTATTTTCAACGATATGTGCACGATATTTCTTAGTTTACCACGGGTTTTAGGGTGCATATGGCACTTTCTTCCATTGTCAGTGTATTTGTTGGGGGTATCATGATATGTGGGATTTCCTTTACCAAAGTTTGACTGGAGTCGTGGCTAATCTCTCGTCGATTAGAGCATGGCTATTGGATCTTCTTCACTACTCTGAGCGTCCGGATCAATCGAATCATATTGAGAGAAGTGGCCAGAACCACACCCACTCGTGCAATGGAAATATTAAGTCTAGGTCTAGACAAATCCATTGATCGTTGGAAGGTGACTATATCCTTACCAGAATAATTCCCATGGAGCCCAAAGACATGGAAGTATCCACAGCATGCGCGGGGGCTTCAAATGCATGGCCGCTAAGTTATTCCATTGACGACTCCCATCAGGTTTGTTGGTCAGGGCTGATTATGGGGTGAGCCCAACAAATCTTCACATATTCTACCCGGGCTTCCATAATATGAGGGCAAGACTCCCATGCCCACCCACTGCGCACTATGAAAGATCACTAACTCGATGTCTGAAGTTATCGCTGAGTCCACCAGGCTAGTCGGTAGCACATCCATTCGTTGCACTGCATCACCATAGCACGAACTGGTCATTCAAGAGCGTTTGATAAAGCTCGGCGGTCCTGCAGTACTAATAATTACCAAGTAGGGATCCGAAGGAGTGTTCAATGCTAATACGCAGTGTGACAAAAGTCGGAGCTGGCGAATAGTAACAATGCCTTCCGGCTCGGAGAGGTAGATAAAGCGATTGAATTGACTGTTCCTAATGGGCCGGTCCAAATCGGGTCTGGTCCGGTGGCAAATAACCGACTGGACTGTAACCCCTAGGACCTGTGGCCCACCGCGAAGGAAATAAAATCTGTAAATCTTTATGGTATGGCATGGTGGGTTCCTACGACATGTCGCCTACTCCATCGCACTCGGACCTCAATCAACCTAATCCCAAGAAGTCTGCCCGGTCCGGTCATGCCCTGTCTACTGGATCGGATTTGCTCATAGCACCCCCGGTCCATTGGGAACCTGACCCCTCCTCCCCTCTTCTCCACCATTCACCATCACGGCTTTCGTTCTATTAAAAAAGCCTTCGGCATCATGGGAAGTTTTGCGCCGGATTGAATCATGCCGAAGCTACACCACAAGACTGTTTTTCGGCAGCTTGATGTTGTTTTCTTCATGCAACTTGGCGTGTTAATCTCGACATCAAGGGATACAGTGACAGACCACCCGATTGCGAATATCACCCAGTTGCGAATCTAGTAGTTTTTCTTGGTTAAATCTCGACAAGGGTTGTGTTGCAACCGTGGTTTGTATGGAATTCGCAACCGGGGGGTATTCGCAATCGGGTGGTCTGTCACTGTAGTCGGTAGGTTTTCTGATAAATATGGGATGATCGACTTCGGCCAAAGCACAGAATGAGCCCGGAATTCAGTCCCTCGTCCTGGCGCAATTATTTAAACTTGCTGTAGATCTGGTGGTAATCCGTGGTTGTGGGAGAGCTAGAAGTGGGCGGAGCGGGAGCGGCGTGCCCATCCTAACGAGTGACCATTCATGATACTTATCCGTCCACTCCTAAGCCATCCTTCGACCGGTGTATGTATCAACCTCTTTTGCACTTTCGGTATATCAGGGCGAATGAGCATCTAACTACAGTACCGCCCCGTTGCGGCGCAGAAACTTAACCGCCATCCCTACAATAAAGCCGAACCAAAAGCCGTTCACGGAGCGCTTGTCCTAAGCAAGAAACTACCGTGTTCTCCTCCCCCACGCGAACCCTCTTCTTACTCTGGTTAACATCTCTAGCTAGAAAGATATGTGGTCGCTGCGCAAGTTTCCGCAGAAGGCACATATTCGGGAGCGGACAGGACGGGAGAAAGAAGGAACCAGTACGTATCTCCCTTATTTATTGCATGATGATGGCCGTGAGGATGAAACCGCTTTTACGGTCCCCTGCTCGACGGCGCAGGAGGCGGATGTGGCCGTGCAGCAAAGCGCTGACTTTTGAGTGGCTCCTCCGCACCTAATCGCCGGGAAATGAGGCGGGTAGGTGGGTGGGTGAAGGAAGGGGGTCACAGGAGGCGGGCGCTCGTGGAAATAAAGCATTTCGAGGGGCACACAATAGAAGTCATCTGTGCTTTGCGATAGACCAAAGAGAGCAATTAGTTTATGCCCAATTGTAATAGGCGCGCTGCTGGCTTGGGCGAAGGGAAGTGCACTCGGTTTTGTGAGGGGTGCGGTGAGGAGACGTAGTGGGTGGGGTGGGGAGAGAGGGGGGGTGGTGGTGTAGAGTCCGGCGAGTGGTGTGGAGAGGAGCTGCTGGGTGAGCGAGGAATCCGGAATGGAATGGATGTTTGGACGGCATCAATGTGGTGACCGCCGAACGTCCGCCCTTCCCCCTCCTTTCTCGTGCCCCCTCCCCTCCCCTCCCTTTCTCTCGTTCTTTCTCTCTTTTCTTTCTCTTCTCTCTCTCCCCCTCTCTCGTCACTGTTGCTGTCCTGCGTGAACCTTCCCATAGACGTACCGCCTACTTATACTTGCTTTGCGTACATCGGATTTCTATCGCCATCCCATCCGCCCACCTTTTGAATGTTTCGGACCGATTGATAACACTTTATTATTTATTGCCCTGCTATTTTGGTCGCGTCCGACCATTTTCTTCAGTCTACCGATCAAAGTTGCTGCAGAAGGATTCTGGCCCATAGCATTCCCGATTGCAATTTCGATTCTGACCGCAGGTGCAGAGCGCGCGCACAAGTGAATTAGAAGAAGGGGAAAGAGAAGACGAGACAGCTTCTCGAACAACTTAACTGAAAAAAGGTTACTCCATCACCATCATCCCTCGTTGCGCCATCCCCATCCCTATTCTCATCCCATACCCCCCCTCAACACTACACTTCGTACACTACAACTACACTCGGGCCTGAGACCGAACCACTATGGCCGCGCTGGAACCCAGCCCGCCACCTCCACTTCACCATCTCAACCGATCGACTACACCTACTACCACTATCACGGTCGCCGCGCCCTCGAGTCCGTCTCTTCTACGCGAAATGCTTTCGCCGTCGAACTCCCCCGCATCGCCCTCTATCTCGGCGAAGCTGCCACTGTCACCCCCCGTTGTCACTTCGTCGTCGCGCGCCTTGTCCGTTCCGGCTTCTCCTCCCCCCACTACAACCCCAACTGCAGCCACTGCACCTTCTGCCTCGACGCCTGCCATCGCTGCTATGAGCGCGACCCTCGCGGCCCCGACCCCCGTTGCCGCGAACAGTAACAACGGTGCTACTCCACCGACAAAGAAGGTCCTGGAGAGGAACCAAGCTTGTCTCGGTTGTCGTCAACGAAAGCGCAAATGTGACGTGAGTTTTGCTCCACTACTTCTACTACTACTGAACGCGTCTCGTCGGTGTTGAAATTCTCTTACATTATCGCTAACATAATTACAATGTATAGGGCGGAAAGCCAAACTGCGGTGCGTGTGAGCGACTCGAGCGACAATGCGTTTACACTCATAATGCTGTTACCAAAATCCACTCCAGCTCCCACTATCGAGGTAATTTCTCTACTCCTACTGCTGCTAGGTACGAGCCAGGAACAAGCCTGCTGACTCGATTCCAACCGCGTAGACCACCCCTCGCTTTCAAGTAATAATACTCGTCCCTCGGTTGGTCCGAGACCATCTTCCTCCCACGACTCGCCGTCGATTGCTCCGTGCGGAAGCTCGTCCACTCCGAATCTTGTTGTCCCCAGCATAAATCGGCCCCCATCAAATACAATAACTGGGGGAAGTGGGGGAGGTGGAGGGCCGGGAGGGGGTTTACGCCTGTCAACGCGGAGGTGGGAGGAGTGCGATCAGCGCGCCCATCACCGCCGAGTACCTCGACGACGCGACTATCCCCAAATCTTGCAAACGGAATCAACGTCTATTCCAACCCACGAAAACGCTCTTTCTCGTCCCTGGAATCATCACCAGCTACCGGTGTCCACCATATCGGTAATAGCAATAGCAACAGTCATCCCGTGGAATACGATGCTACCTTCGCTGTACATTTTCTACAGGCATCGCAGTTCGCCGGTCTCGGTCATAATGACGTTCTAGGCTTGTCCCCCGAAGATTCAGTGGCTCCGGAGGATATGCCAGAGTTAACAGATGATGCTCTACCGCCGCCGGCGCTAATGCAAGAACTCTTTAACCTCTTCCTTGAGAAATGGCACTCGATCCTACCGTGTCTTTACAAGAAACGGGTTCTTTCCGATATAGTTCCCGGTGGCCCCTTAACTCAGCCAAATACTCTCACGTTCGCAATCCTTGCACTCGCTGGTTACCTCCACCCTAACCCAGGTGTCAAAGTGGCTTCTCACAAATGGGCATTGCTCGGAAAGGAGTGTTTCGACCGCTCAGTTCTCGAAGGGCGGTTTTCGATGCAGGCGGTACAAGGCGGGATCTACCTTTGCTTGCGCATGTTTGGGCTAGCACAGATGTCGCAAATATGGATATTCCTCGGTTCGGTGTGGAGGATGTGTCTTCCTCTTGGCTTTCACCACATCGACTCCAATACCTTCAGCCACCATAGAGGATTTCTTCCGGAGCCGCGTAGTGAGCTGGAAATTGAAGAGCGCAGGAGAACAGTGTGGGCGGTTTACATACTTGATCGCCTGGCTAGTATCTCTGTGCCGTGGACTATGTGTGTCGTCGACTCGGAGTTCTGCGTGAACTTTCCCGTTTCAGAGGAGGTCTTTCAGAACGGTTCAATGGAGGTATGTACTACCATCCCCACGTCTTCCCTGTAATTTCTAACAACAGTACAGAACGTCGAACACATGATCATTGACCCATTCCCTAATACATTGGACTCACTCCTGCCACCGACAATGACGACTGCGCATGCTTCGAACGCACGGGATGCTTATCAACACCTCTGCAAACTCGCCGTGCTCCTCGGTCGCATTCTCTCGTACACGCGGTCTACACGCTCTCCCGAGGAGTTTGACAACCTTGATGTGACACTGACCCGATTTCTCTTTAACATTCCTAAGCCATACCGTTCCATGATCGGCGTCTCGTCTGCAGAGCTCCCAACGGTTTTGCTACTTGGCTGCATTATGCATGCCTGTACTATATTCCTCCACAGTGGGGATGGTGGTGGTGATGGCGCGGAACGCAGCGTGAAGGCAGTGGAGAACATACTCACTCTGCTCAAAAACGTCTCTAGTTCGATAGATCCCAATGATGATAGAGTTCTCGGAAACCCACTTCTGGGACCGACTCTATTGCTAGCGGCGAGGATACTCTGTGAAAGATACTTGGAGGAGGGTGGCTCAGCTGGAGGAGGGGCCACTTTCAGTAAGATCGAAGTTTTGTTAGGCACCCTGGGGAGGATGGAGGAAGGGTGGCCCAGGCTGGTGGGATTAATGAGGTCCATGATTTTTGAGGATCTTAGGAGGAACACAGGGGTAATAGGATAAATCGTGGGTGGTAAGTAGATGCGTACTCTCGCGGATTTTGTCTGTTATTGAGGTTTTTGAGGGATCTGTACTACTAGATTCGATGCTTTTTCCTTCAGTCGATTTCCGGAGCTTTGCTGGGTCTTTGTATGGGGAAACTGGTGTTTTCTGCTTTGGCTATACGTCGTCATGATGCGTTTTTTGTTCTCATTTGTAGCCCTTCTATTGTGTCGTTGGGATATTGGGTTGGCTGGCTCTGGTTATTTGGTTGGTCGGCGGCGCCGGGTGTGCCATTTGGGAGTTTTTATGCTTTTTCATTTGGTTTTTATTATTTCTTCCTTCTTGTTTATTCTTTGCCCCCCCTTCTCCTTCTAGTTCTGTCAGACGGCCGATCTTATTTTTTTTCTCCTTTCTTCCAAATAATCATTGCGTTATTTTACTTATTTTACTTTGCGCTATTTCGTTTCGTTGGGGCACGGGGGTCTGGGGTATTTCTGTCTACAACTAAATAATACCTTTCTTGGGTAGGTTTTTGTCGAAGTGGATTGGAGGAGCTGGAGCTGGCCATGGGAAAGCTGGCTTGTATTTGTTACCTAGAATTGGTGTTATTGGAATGGAGGGAATGGATGAATTATTCTCGAGTTCTCTTTCTCTGTGAGTGATCTCGTGTGGTGTGTAACTCCCGATTTCTTTTCCCCTTCTTTCGTTTTTCTGCCTGATAGTACCTTCATATAGCACAAAAAGTTTATGGTTGACCATACATGCGCAGCCGCACGTGCCTAAATAGGTAGAGTAACGGTGGACAATAATCAAACCGGGTGATGTGATACACTCACACGCACTCTTTCGTGCAGAGCCTAGCCAGCCTCACTCACCCAAATGCGCGCTCGCGCACTGAGTGAGAATGTGAAGCTGGATCCGTCCGTCATTCCTGCCACTTAAGGTGTACCTTTTTAAAACCCTAACCTGCGAAATTCTTGAAGTAAAAGAGCTGGGCAGAATTTTTTCCCTCCACTAAGTAGGCAGCACCCTGAGAATGTCATGGGTGGTGAGAAAGAATTTATAGGGTATTCCACCTGGGTGGTTGATCTGCTGAACTATCGAACATGTGAGTAAATCAGGTGACTCGGGGTTAGGGGAACTCAAATTCTCGGCTGGTGCTGAAGCTTTTGCCAGCGATAAGAGCGCTTCCTTCCACCTTGTGAATGATGTCGCAGTGTTCTCGTGTCTGGGTTTACAAAGTAAAACGTAGGGTGTGGCAGGCGAGATCAATGTCCGCAGCGAAGAATAATCAGTAAATGACTCTAAAAGTGCTAAATCTCGGACTCTAACTGTGATAGATACTTAAGTACCTATGGTAGGTAGCGACCACCTTATTACCATCACTACCACTATCTGCCAGTGGAAACCCGTTATATCCACCCATTCAAGATCCTGGGGGACCCCACAGAGCTGCCAACTGATTATTGGACTAAGCAACATGGCAAGGAGCGTCCATTTCACATGATGCCCTCATTGACTGTCCACACAACGGAATTACACTCAATGCCATCGCCTTTTTGGTAAGCTAAAAATGTACTTTAAAGAAGTCCCCATGTGTCCTAGTCGCTATCTAAACCGCATGTACTACGCGTATATACATGTAACTCTTGTGCAATAGTATATACTGCATACGACGCCCATTCCTATAGAAGAGATTTATTTCCAGAATGACTACCCCAATATTGGCTGCTCGTTTTCTGCTCCACGTCCATGCGGTTTGTTGCAAAGTCCTCGGCGTTGCAGTGAATATCGATAAGATTTGCCGTGACAGGGAAGAAATCTCAGTTCGCCTAGCTGCATTCTCTTTGGATGTTGAAAGAGCTAGCGAGGTAGAGTAGAAGATTCTAGTGAGACTCTATATCGGTACCACTCTATATTTTTGTCCTCTATAATATAACACTGTGCCCGGTAAATTTATTTGTCCAACAATGTGGCAACGTGGCGCAGTCCACAAAGAATTGACTAAGCCTCCTACATATATAGTATAGCATTTGGAAGCGTGTCTTGTCCATCAACCAAGCACTAATCACAAAATGCTGACAAGTACAGATTACAGCCTGTACAATTACGTATGTTTGATTATATATATATATGATGGATGCCTTCTCCCCCAAAGAACATCTTTGATCCCTCAGCTCAAAGCTGCAGATACAACAATGGCAACATATCCACCTGTCTATAGCAGCCCAACTTCACCGGAATTCGTCCCGCCAGAAGGTCTACAGAAGCAAGACTTGGTGCGTATATACATATAGCTTTCTTTTCTTCCCATCCGTAGTGGGAATCGCGCTGATTTCATAACCAGACTCTAAAACTCTGGATTCGAATCCTGAAACTTATCTCCCGCATCCTCAGCCTAGCCTGCAGGTAACTCCCCCCTCGTCTACCCCATCAATTCAACTAACTTACTCCCTCTCCTCCAAAGCGGTGTGGTAATTGGCCTCTCCATCACCTCCTTCCAAATCTTCCTTTCCACCCGGCACCTCGCCCCAATCGATGGCTTCGTCCCATGGGCAAGAAACACACCCTTATGGCCGCAAATCCTCACCCTCATAATCGCAATTATCTCCTTCATCGCCGCACTAGTCGTGATCCTCGGATACCTCTTCCGTGGACACCGTACCGCCGAGAACCTATCTCGGTACACCACGATAACCACGATCCTTGGGTTCGTCGCGTGGATTGTGATCTGGGCTGCTGCGGGAGCGTCGCTGCAAAAGGTTAGGGATAGTTCAAGGGGTCAGGATATATGGGGATGGGCGTGTGCGAAGCAGACGAAACATCATGAGTTGTTTAATGATAGGATTGGGTATGATTTGGTGTGTATCATGCAGGATTGGAATTTTATTTGTGCGATTATTCATGTGGGTACGGTGGTTTTTTCGGCAGCGGTTTGGGCGTTTGCGTTGTGGAGGATTAATGTGAGGGTGAGGATTTCGAAGGGTGCGGGGACGGGGTGAAAATGGGAAGAGAAGTGTTTGTGCGGTTGAGGTGATGGTGTTTTGTGGGTTTACGATATTCATGTCACTACTACTATACGAATACGTCGGTGGAGGTCATAACTCAAAACTAAAACCAAGACTTGCACTCCACCCCTTTTCTGCTAGGAGCGGGCCGCACGGGGACTTAGCTTATTTAAAGTAGGAGCCGTCACCTTCTTCTCTCCTTCAACATCGCTCATCTTTTCATCTGTTCACATTTGCTGCGCAGTTAGAAAAAGGGATTGTGTCCAGGTGATTCTCCCTCCACATTTGTGTTTGGCAGCGCAGGTAATTGTAGTTTGTGTTGCTCTGTGTCTATTCCTCTTATTCCTCCTGTTGCATGATTTTTACCATCACTGGTGCTGCCTACTCCGCCTCGGTTGTAATAACAGACAGATACGCACTGTTGCCATATCTATGTGTAGTCCCAGTGGCCATGTATATGTGTACGTATGTCAAAATTGTGCGCTCAGGAGTTCTCTTGCTTCCAAAGTTTGGGAAGATTCAGTGCTGTTGATATATTCTGCGTGAGTTCTGGTGGCCTGTTCAAATTGGGTCTACAGAAACAAACCTACGCTGATGACGCGCCCGACATGCTCGCTGCCAGTATTGATGTTTACTTGAGCATCAGAGCAAATGCTTCCTTTAGCCCTTGGACATACTGTAATAATGTCCGTCTTCACTATCAAAAGTTTCCCACATCCCTTACCCTTAGCTAGCCTTTTTCAGCCCTGTCGCTTGTCCAACAACCTCAAACCACATCCACCATGACTACAGCCACAAATAACACCGATGAGCTATCCTTCACTGACGCCGACTCCCAAGCAATCCTCACCTTCTGGTTCGGCCCGGACTACTCCCTAATCTCCAACAACGCTCCCCCCGAATCCCGCATCAAAACCTGGTTCCTCCACACCCCCGAATTCGCGCGTACCTACTCGTACCATTACCCCCCCCCTTCTCCTCTCCCACCCTCTCCTAGCTAACTAAAAACCTCAGTATTTTCACCCCACTCCTAACTCTCCTCACAACATCCTACACACCCACTACAATCCCCACCCTCGCCACCACCCCCACCCGTGCTCTCTCCCTCCTCATCCTCCTCTCTCAAATCCCGCGCATCATCCTCCCAGGTTCACGAAAGATATACACGCTCTATGACCCCCTAGCCTGCGCCATCGCAGCACACGCGCTCGAGCCGTCTCGGCGGTACGATCTCACGTGGAAACACTCGCCGGCGGTGAGGATGTGGTTTTTGATGGCGTGGGGACAGAGTGAGGATTTGGCGGTGCAGGAAAGGGTGGGGAGGTTGGCGGGAGATATGGTGAAAGATGCTGGGGAGGTTGTGGATGGAGTTTGGGATGGGGAGAGGGTAGGGATGGCGATGAATGTGTTGAGGTTTTTTGAGGGGAGGATGGAGGAAATTGGGAAGTGGGGACGGTTTCGGGAGAGGGATGAGGCTTTAGGGAGAGCCGCGGTTTGATTGGTACGGACTGTTTTGGTATATACACACCTCTGGTTTTGGGTATGACGTCAACACTGGTTTTTGGAAACCCCGCTGGGAAAAGATTGAACGGCGCTTTGCGAAGCAAAAACGCGGATGCAGCCATCCCCATACGAATGGAAAATGAGGGTCGTTAACCATTAATTATAGATTGTACAAAAGAGGATATCAAGCGGAATAAAGTTTACAGTGATGACATCAACAGTTCGAACCTACAACAACTATTCTTTCCAATACAGATTGCTCCACGCCATTCATTACATATTAAAGAATCAAAAGGATACCCATAAAAAGACATCTCACCACCCCATCATGTCAAACACCAATCCACCCTTTTTTCTGGCACTCCTTTACACGGCATGTGTCCTGCGGTTGGCGCGATCGGGGTGTCTGGAAGCAACCAAGAAACCCATAATCGTGGTGAAGAAAAACAAGAATATCTGAATGACAACCAAGGCCACCAACGTTTTAACAGCCCCAGACTGCATATTCCGATGCTGGTTCTCTCCTTGAGCCTTCCTAGCATTGATCAGACTCCACGTCAATGGGTTCAGGAATCCATGGATGTGATAGTTGTGTCTCAACATAATGGCCGAGGCGAGGTAGAGGACGAAGATGACAAAGTCGAGGAACGCGGCAACCATCTGGAGTGTGGAGCCAAGGAAGAATATAGCCATAATCGAGAAGGTGCAAACGAAAACGGCTAGGACTGAGGCGACTTCGGGGACGATTACTTCAGGCAATACTCTGAGGTGGCCATCGCGGAACTGGTGGATCATGTACGAGCAGATGCCCATAAGGATGACGGCGAAGAGCCATTGAAAGAGGCGGGTGAGCCAGGTGGCTGTTTTCTCGAGTGCGCCCATCATCGTGATGATTGTTATGAGCGAAGTGTCTGAGGGATCCGAGGTTTTTCTATGGGACGGGTAGACCGAAGATGCTTCAGTGGGAGGAGACTTGTGAGAGCTGGCTGTGCGATGGATGTTAGGAAGAACTAGAGGGTGTGGAAGATCAGGAAATATATACGAGAACCACAGTGCCCATAGTACCGTTAACTTTCGATACGACGTCACAACAGTTCATATCATGCCGTCACTCCGTTTGGGGTTCTCGCCTCACAAAAATCCTTGCCAACTGGGTTGTCTGATGATCAATCGCAAGCATTTATGAATATTCATCCGCATCTTGCATAGCTCTGCTAATCAGGCCATTTAAATGAGTGGTTAGGGTTCGTAGAGTTGAAAAAGACAGGGACATCCCCTCCCAACCCGACGTAAATCCTGAATCCAGGATGTACCTGGAGTATCAGAGCCACGCGCATTACATGCTTTTTCATTTCGAAAATATACTTGTTGCAAAAAAGCGTGCTCTGCCCAACGATGTCATCAGTTGTCTCCTTGGTAACTGGGTTTGTAAGTAATTTGGGCAGCTGTTGGCCCGTACGATGGGCGTCTGCCGATTCTCGCGCTGTCATCAAGAAATTCGAAGGAAGAAGATGGGTGGAACTTTACTCCGGCCTGTTTTCAGTGACTTGAACCTAGGCTGCCTAACATTCTATTCCTCCATACATCCCTTAGCGCATTTGGAATCGACTGTAGTTAGTTGGTGGAGTGATTCCATCCAGTCACCTCTTCCCCCCTTCATGCACATGCACGCGCGCAAACCGAAAAAAATGATGTCATACCTCTAATTGGTTAATAAAACCACAGAAACGGTGCGGGGTTATAATAATTCTCAAATATTACCTATCATAACCTGTCGCAAATCGGATCAATCGGGTCGGGCCCGAGGAAAGCAAAAAAACGTTTCGTGATGCCTGATGCTGATTGATGTTGAATTTACCATGGGGGGAACCCTAACCGTGACATTACTCTATGGAATGGTTGGCTGGTATTATGTGTAGAGTAGGCTTCCTACATGAAACAAAACTGTTAACCACGAGGAGGATAGTGGATGATGCAAATGCAAGTAGGAGATATGTCAGTCGGTCAATGGAGTTCCGAACCTCTCAACAGCAAGAAAAATTGTGTATGAGATTTGTCGTGCAGATTCTTTGATGATAAATAGCTAACCTCACGAAGCTCCACAACTATTACTGACATCAGTGGCTGATCGAGAATTGTATAGGTAGGCACCATGGTGGAGTAAAGTAAAGAGGGCGTTTTTCGGGTGTTTACTGACCATGATCACCAGTTCATTATACTGTATGTCCTCGCATATACCTACCCCAAACAAACGGCCATCTGCGGAAGCGGAGACTTTTCTTTCTTTCTTTCAATGAAAGAACTGTCATTTGTCTCAGAACATGGGCATCTATTCCAGTCACCCTGTTTGTGGCAGCGTCGAGAGGCTGGAGGGAAGACCAGCTGCTGAGACTCTATCAACGTCATGCGCATATCTGGGGATTGGTTGAGGGAAATATCAATCTCTCCCTTCGTCAGGTTCCAGGTCATCCAAACAGCCAGCTATTTTGTGGGCGGTTCGGGAAATAGGTTTTGTGGCGGGGTTGGCCCCGTGGCGCCGTGGTATCGCTCCTGAAAATATAGGTGGGGTATACAGTCACAATGCTATGGGTTCGAATCCCAGTGCCAGCCCCCAGTGTGAAGGGGACGAAGGGGAAATCCGCCATCTAGCCAGGAAATATGGGTTCTGTCATACTCTACTTAGAGTGCCTACAGTATGAATAAAACAAACAAACAAATGGCCTTCCAAATTGCTCTTTCTAAATATTTGTTAGATTATGGTCAAGAAAACGGCCAGATTTTAGTTTTCTAGGAAGAGAGCTTTCTTGCGCCATAAAACTGAAGAAACACACGCAGCTTGGAACCTAATCGGAAAAAGGGGGTTTTAAATAGCGGGTGGCGGTGTAGGCCGTTTATGTGTATTGTATTGGTGGAGACAAGAAGTATAAAAAAAATACGATGGTAAGCTGAAGTGCGCACAAAAAGCAAAAAGCTGACATGCAAAAATCCCGCGGTAGGAACTGATTCTTGTGCTGGGGTAAGGAGGCGAGGCGGGCACGGGAGGTCACTCGTCGCGGCGGTAAGAACTGATGGCTATCATTGCCCCCCTCCCCTCTTCCTCCACTTGGTGTAACACTAAGTATTTCAAAAATACAAAAATGGATTGAATGAAAACACAATCAATTCACCTCCACACTTCACAAACGAAAAAGCTCATATTACATTCCAGATTTCAGCATCAAATCCATTCCCAGTCCTTTACAAGAGGAGGCTTTCGCAGGGACGCCTAATCCCCGCCCTTCACCCACCCTCTTGATAGCACCTTACATAATGCCTCCCTTACCTTCCTCACCACACCCTCCATCTCCCCTTTACCAACATCTACCCAGCTCCCCTCTCCAACCTCAATACACGCCCTCCTCAATCCCTCCCCACACGCTTCCCAATCTGTCAGCACCTTCGCCACATCTAACGCATCCTGTGTTTCGAGCGCATCCACACATGTCAAAAGTTCCCTCAAAACTACTGGTAGCACTGTTGGCTCAACGGGGCTCTCCCACTCTTTGTCCCAGATTCCGCCATCAATGGGTTCTCCGGTTGCTCTGATGACAGCTGTGAGTGCCTTTGCTGCCATCTCTGGCGCTGTTTCACGGAGTGCATAGAATGACCTCAGTGCGGCATAACCCGATAACTCGAAACGTAGGATCTCGGAGGAACACTCAGTTGGTGAAGAGAGAAGGTGTTTCAGCCTTGGATCGAGGTCTTCTGGTGCAGGAAAGGGAGACGATGAAAGTAGAGAACGTTGTAAAAGAGATGTAACTGTTTCATGGAGAGCCTTGCGGGCTGAGAGGTTGAGAGGTGCCGAGAGGGAAAGGAAGTGGAGGATGTCGCCATAATTTTCGGTCGTAGATTGAAGATGCTGGGCCCAGTTGTAGGCGATTGTTGATGCAGCTTGGGAGAGCCGGGCTTCGGTGGCATGCCTGAGAAGCTTTTCCACACGGGGGGTTGAGGTCAGGGGAAGGGATGTGAGAAGCTGTTGATGTTAATGAGTGTGGGTTTAGAAGAGGACAGAAAGGAATAAAAACCTTTCCGGCGAGCTGTTTGCCGTTTTTGATTCGTGCGAGAAGGCCAACTCCGACTTCCCAGCCCTCAATTTCCGCCCCTTCGTTGATCCACGTAGTACCAAAAAGACTGGAGGCATAGCGACGCAACGCATCCTCCGCAATTTTGGCGGAGTTGTCGTTATCATTCTTTCCCATTCCTAGTACCGCAAAGTCATCTTCATCGAGACCCATGTCTCTTCCACCTGAAGGATCCTTTGTTGTCGTCTCGCGCTTGACCCATCCGGCCCATCCACCAATCTCGACAACTGCAGCCGTAACAAGGGGCGAATATTTCGCAAGCTCATCGATGAAAGTCGGATCACCAGCCATTGCGCCGCCTGCAGCGATCTCCAGGCTCTCGGTTGGGTTAAGTGGCATTTCGCCGGCAATGAGTTCCAGTACAGAAGAGAGTTGGGTCAACTGTCTTCGTTTGCGATGTACCAACACTGTGTAATACTCGCCAGGGCCCATATTTTCCACATCGATGTTGTCCTCGAACTCTTCCTCCTCATCGGCTGCGGCGGAGTCGACGTCTTTTGTCCACATCATCAAGCTAACAACCGCCTCATGCCAAATGTCTGAACTGGTAAGGATGGCATCCACGTCTCCACGCATCACTTCATACATGTTACGAAGGACACGCGAAATCTCGCTGGGAACCTTGGCTTTCTTCGGTTTTGTGGCATGAGTAAAGCCGAAGCTACCGCCACGGTTGTTGAGAGGGTAATATGCGTCGTAATAGCTATCTTCCGTGTCATCGTCGAGAATGTCTTGGTCCGCCGAAATTCCCTTTAGTTCTTCGGAAGCCTTGAGAACTTCGCCCCTCCAGATACGCCAATCTGCTAGAGTCCCGGGGGAGTCCACGGCTAGTTGAATATTGGGGAAAAGTTGTGATGGCGGTTGGTATGCTGAGCGGCCTTGACCGGGGCACCGTGAAAGGAGATTTATGGCCGTCCGCACTGCCGATTTGATGCTCTCTATCTCTTGGCGGGTATACCGCTTATCATTGATCTGTTGCGCGCCAAAGGCCGGCTTGGTGACGGGAGGGGCGTCCTCACAGAGCAAATCCCAATTGGCGCTACGGAGCACCTCTCCGGCCTCTCGTACCTCACCGCGAAGAACCAATTGATAGACGACATCCCAGAAATCCACCGAGAAAGCGCTATTGGGGTGGGTTCCTCGAACGGCAGTCACATGCGAGCGACTTGGGTCAGCGTGGTGGGTATACAACCATTTACGTAGCGCCTCAGTCGTGTTCGCGGTTGAGTGATGTAAAGGAAGGATTAGCGATGCGATATAGTAGGCATTGTGAAGGTTAGCGTCAGCTTTTGTCTTCTTGAATTTGGGAAGGTGCTCATGTAACGTCGTCAAAAAGGCCTTAGAGGTCTTGCCGAGGATTTCCTGTTGACGCTCCAAAGACGGTGCAGCCGGCCGATCCATGTCCATGTCTACATCGTCATCGTAATCGTACTCGGCATCTTTAAAAGGCGGCGGTGAAATCAACTTCGCCAATTCTTCCATCAATTCTTCAGTCCGGATGATCAGGGTTCCTGGTTCCTTCACAGATGTGCCAATTTCTTCCTTGTATGCGCGGATCTTATCAGCCGCTTGTGGTGAGTCGTCTTGCATTGTATCATCTTCCGCAAAGTCTTCTTCATCTCCATACATTCCCGTATCGTCATCCTCCTCGTCCTGAGCAGTCGGTTCCCCTCGTGAGTCGTCCTCGTAGATCCTTGGCGAGCCTCCTTCGGTATACTCATCCTCATCAGATGGAGGACTCGAATATCTACCAGGTGCGCTGCTAGAATGTGTAGGTTTAGGTGGCGATAAACCGGAGGCGCCCGGTGAAATCATCGGCTGTTTGTTGGCAGTTGACGTTGTGGTTGTTCCCGGAGGGTTGAGGTTGAAAGTAGGTTTTCCGGATCCTGAAAATAAACCACCTCCAGCACGGTTACCGGATGATATCGACTTTGCGGCGGGGGTTGCGCCGGCGAAGAGCGGGTGGTTGGTCGGGGAATCTTGAAAGCGGTTGCCCTGGGGGGTTGACTGTGCGGAAAAGAGGCCGTTGCTAGATATATTCGTTGTTGGCGGAGAGTATTGCGGCGGCTTTGCTTTTGAATCTGCGAATTGGAATAGAGGTAATCGCGAATTTGAGCTCATTATACTATCGTTGCTGGTTCACAAATGGTGGAAGATTAGCTCAAGGGTAGTAGGTTCGAGAAAGGTCGCTGGTAGAGGTGATGGGATGGCCAGTCAGTTGTACAAGACGAATGCGTGAAGGCGAAGGCGGTGTTCTGCGGGATGAAGACGGTACGCGCGTGGTTATGGAAGGTGATGGTGGGTGTTTTTTCTGGCTGTGATGTTCGCGCATCCCTCACTCCTGCCAAGAACGCAACACTAAAGGAGCGTAGCGTAAACGCGCAGAGCCGCAGCCGACGCCAGTCACCTGACTCAGGGCTCTCCGGTTCGTGGTGGTACCAACTAACCGAAGGTGGAGACCGACGATCATCTCATCCTTCCATCCACGAAATACTCTGCTGTTTGTGACTCAGTTGCCTTCAAGAGCCAAGCAGACCGCATCGTATCTAATAAGAGAGCATATTGCCATGCTATTTATCGCTGGGTAGAGATACTCTGTGCGGGAAGACTGGCAGCCCTTCATCGCGCCGCTTTGCAACTCACATGCTCCACATTCAAATGACAACACCACCATAAAACCAAAAAACCTCCTCATCACCTCCTCACCTCCTTACCTGAGCGAACAGGATACTTTTTCTCTGCTCTGGAGCACAAACTTTCTGTTCATGATTCACCTGTAAAGTATCATATGCACGCACATGCACTCTACCCTACACAAACCCTGGTTTTCGAGTTCTTGATTCGTCCGCCAACGTTGCACCACCACACCAACACAGTGTCTAACTACTAAGTTTTGACTCCAACCACTTCAATCACTTCAAACACAAACCCACCTTCTCCCCCTCTTCTTTCCCGTTCAACCCTAAGCATCCCCAACGGCTTTGCAAATGCTGAACACTATTGCCCCTGTTCGATAGTCTCCTCGGTTTGGATCGGTATTCACCCGACTTTGAGCCTCTTCAGCTTAGCTAGCTGGTACCTGCTTGGGTCTGCTACAACCGTCTTCCCCTCCTTTCCTGTTCCATCCCTCCCAACCCTTGGATACTGCCCGCGATGTTTTCGCTCCCGGGTCTTCCACAGCAATGGGAGAAGCGACTGGTCCGATACCTATTGCACCGGCTGGATTTACTAGAAGAACGGACACTGGGGGATCTGGGCAATTTGGGCGGTTCGCTAGGCAAGAATTCGGTCTTTACTGTTAAAGATGTTGGTCTGAAAGTCGAGGTGAGGAGAATAGCAGACATTGCGTTCTTGATACCATGTCTAACTTGTGCGATTACATTTGTCAGAGGTTGCGAAGCCTGTTCCAGCTACCACTCCGGTTCGAGCTCAAAGAAGCCGTTGTTGGAACGATTGAAATCAAGCTTCCTGCGAATCTACTTCTATCCGGAGCAGTTGAAATACTTATAAACGATGTTAATCTGGCCGTGGAGATCTCCCCGCCTCCTGCCGACGATGCCTCCGCTTCCACCCCCTCTTCACCGCCAACGCCGCGACCGGGCGACCGAGCTCCAGCTCTAGACCCAGAAGAGTTCCCCTCAACTGCCGAAGACCTCGCCGAGTCGTTTTTACACTCTCAGTCCCAAGCTGAGCAACAACAGCTTATGTCACTTTACGCCGAAGCACCGATGGCCGCTAGTATGATGTCATCGGTGAGCACAATTTCGGAGGATGATGACGCTGATCTAGGTGTTGGAACATCTATCAGTTTACCAACAATGTTAGCGAATATGTTTAAGGGTATTGCCGATAGGATGGTAGTGAGGGTACGAGGTACCAAGGTGTCACTCGAAGCAAATCTTCCAGAGGATAGAGGGAGTGAAAAAGTGCGTATAGATTTGGAAGTTGACGACGTAGATATTGAGGGAGTTTCGCGGAATATTAGTTCATCTGCCCCAACGGAGGCACACCAGAAGCCAAGGAAGGAAGGCAAACGCCGGATCACCTTGGAGAATATTCGAGGGTTTGTCACCGCCCCAGAGTCAATATTTGGGATGGGTCTTGGGGAGGAAAGCTCTGTTTTTGGGGCCGCCTTAGAAGCGCCCATTGAGAGGGAAAACAATGATGCGGTCCAGGCCCAGACACCGCAAAACCATCTTGACAGTATGGAGGCATCAAAAAGCACCATAAGGGATTCGTCTCCCATGCGCAGCCCCCCGACACCTACACCACCTGCACAGACAGTTACACCAAAGTCTCCACAACTACCATCGGTGGTACCACCTGATAGTGAAGATGGCGACGGCGTTGATCTACAGGGGAGTGTATATATAGAAAATGATAGGTTTGCAGATTTTGATGACTCCGACGACGAAGAACTTGCCTTTGCACCACCGTCTGTGCGAGTATCTTCACGGCGCTCATTCATCAGGAACCCAAGTCGCATACTTCAAGAAGACTTTGACGACAACGCAGAAAGTGAAGATAGCGAGGATGAAATCGAAGGTGGCGCTATGTTTTCCTCTTCAATACCTCAACAGCATCGGTCACCTTCTGCATCCGTTATATCAGCTGGGTCATCTCCATTCTCCTCGCCAGCGTCCAGCCCTCCTTTGGCCCAGCCTTTCGAACGACCTATGCCTCAACTAGCCCAACCCACTATATCCCGCTCGTCATCATCTTTGAGCGATACAGATAGTGAGGATGAGATGGATCAGGAAGCTAGTAGAATGCTCAGTCAGTCTACAATATTCTCCCGGAAGGAAGCAGATAGCTTGTACATGTCTGCCACGAGTGGAATGTTGCGGTCCAAATCGGAACTCAGGATACACCAGGACCATGATGACGAAGACGACGAAACAGAAGAAGTTGATCCTGACGAGATGGACCGCCGGCTAGACTTGCTCATTAATGGCGAACCCCCTTTGTCGAGCCAATCTTCCCTTCCTCCAGATGCGGAAAGTCATCCAGAATCCTGTAAATCTCCGCAAAACAGGAGAACAGTACGCAAGAAGTGTCTTGATGTTGACATTGTTACGATTTACTACCCCTCGCTCTCCGACGGAGTTACTGTTGTGGTAGACGATCAGGAGCAGGTGCAGGTGCAGGTACCCCCACGGTCGGAGACTCGCGGGCACCAACAAGATATGCCTGGCGCATTCTCTATGTATGCTTCCAGGCATACTCCAAAATCGCCGCCTCCACCGCGTTTTGCATCCCCCGTAATTCCAGTGCAACGGTCATTGCCTCGAATCAAGATCGTTGATTCCATGGACGCGCGACCCGCAGCTCCTTCCTTCGAGTATAATTTTGGTGATTCAGGCTCTAACAAGGTCGCCGATATTGAGATTATTGGGTCCCGCATTCACGGGATAGTCGATATCCACACCGAGAAGATGCTGGCACATATTTTGGAAACCGTTCAAAGCATTTTCGCTGAAGAACACGAAGAAACATCCAAAAAGAATAAAGGCAGAGCGCAGCCCGACGATACCCAAAAGAAGACGATTCAACTTATCGCTGAAGAAATCGATGTGCGCATGATCAAACATCTTGGCGGTTTCTACACGGACAATGGACACGAAGACATGGGCGACGACACACTTCTACTCCAGTGCCTTTTGAACGATGTCAAAGTTTTTCGCAAAGGCTTGCCCGAGGAAGCGTCCACAAGCAGATTGTCGGTCAAGAAATTTGCCTTAAAAGATGAAGAGGAGGGTATAATCACTTTCCTGCGTAACGCACCGCCCCCGAATTCGTCGGCTAAGATGTCAACGTCGCACCACAGAAAACGCTCTAGTTCAGGCGCTGTTGCTGGGAGACTTCTCGGGAACAGTTCAGGAGACGAAGACGATATCACTGTAGTCTTTTCGCAAAGCGCCAAGAAGGTCAGGGTGAATGTTGTCACTCTGCCGCTAAAGATTAGGGGAGATTTGAAAAGATTGGAGGAGACATTTAGCGCGTTCGGAGGCGTTGGAAGCGTATTGGCAAGTACGACGGCGAGTACAGCGACAATAGGAAAAGCTGGAAGGCCGCCTCCCTGGCCTGAAAACGAATCGGAAGTGTCTGAGATGGATGTGAAGGTAGATTGTAGGCTTGGAGGGTTGTTTTTTGATGTTGTTGGTACGAATGCGACGGTCAGCCTGGAAACATCACCAGTCAAGATCAAGTTTCAATCTGGTAAGGGAGTCACCATAGGCATCGACAAAATCAACGTATCTGGACCTACGCCGGGTAGAAAAGATACAAGCTTGGCGATTGAAGGGACCAGAATGGAGTTTGCCAGTCGGCCCACTCAGGAGGATCTGTCTAAATTACTGGAGCTTCTGTCACCGAGCAAGGACTCCTTTGATGATGACGATATTCTTATCGATACGCTATTGCGGCAGAGAGAGCAAGGCAGTGTATTGAGGATTAACGTCGCAGGAGTGAGGGGCGAGTTATTGGATATGAACATTTTTGATCCTTTAAAAAGACTCGGGGACGAGGTTATTCAAGTTCTAACTGTTACTGATTTTGTTGCGGGCGATGAGCGGCCAGGGCTTCTCACACTTGTCAACGTCGAGGGTGTCTATGCTTATGCCGAGGTTGGCGGTGGGTTGGGTAGAGTGGAGGCTGAAATGGATTCTGTTGGCATCACCCACGTTTCTGCCCCATCACTGTTTGCAATGGCCATTGGAACGATCAGTGTGAGGCGCAATGATCACGAGGAGCTTCTAGGCGAAGGAATAGATCGTCGGATCTTCTCCGGTTCAGAATATGAACGGCCAATGATTATGGTACGGATGGTCGGCGAAGAGCCGGAGCCGGTGGTAAAGATTAAGTTCTGGAATATTCGGGCTGAGTATAATGTCAACACCTTGATGGCGATAATGGAATCTCCTAGTGGCACAACAGGGGAGGAGCTGGCTCAAGAAATGGTCGACTCACTCATCACCCTGCCCCCGAAACAGGAGACCTCTGGTGGTGACAGTATTCTGGGGTTCGACATCGTTATCAAAGACTCTGTTCTTGCATTGAATCCTCTGGATCTCAAGTCTCGTGGTCTCATCATTCTCTCCGATTCCCGACTCCAGGCGGCACTCCCTACCGGAGGTAATGTCAGTGCTGGGATGGAAATTAAGAAAGCAAGTGTTATGATAATTGATGACGTCGAGCACCTCCTTGTTGCCGAGCCTAGGCAGATGAGAGGTAGGAGAGAGGTGCTTTCTGACCATTTGGCGGGTTTCGTTTCGATGGGTTATGTTCCAATGGTTACAATTTCTTCGGCTATGGTCACCCTGCGCGTAGCTAGCCAAGCTGTGGATCTAGATATCAGGGATAATTTGCTACTTATCGAAAGCTGTGCAGATTCTACCCAAACTATGATGGCTATCTTTAACGGCTTAAAGCCTCCTGCAACCGTAAGCGACGAGATTCGGTACCGCACTAAAGTCATATCTACAGATTTGCTTGCAAGTCTGACCGAGGATGCATTTGCCCATCCTGGACGCAAAAAGCCAGGCGCAATGGAAAATGACAACGAAGAGGAGCTTTTGCACTGGGACGAAGATCTTCCGACCAACCTTACATTCGTTGAGAGCTATTATGGTCATAAGACACCTCCAGCACAACCTACAGAAGAGCTGGCAGACAGCATGCTGGAAGAGGATCTGGCGGAGATTCGAAGTCCAAGCCTGAGTCGAGAAGGAAGCGGTAGTAACAGCGTTTTCAAGGAAAACACTGTAGTGTTGGATGATGAGGGTTTGATCTTTATAGATGATCACTTTGGCAAGGCAACTCTAAGGCGAAGGGGCAAAAGGTCGCTAAATCAAACAGCAATGGAGAAGTGCGCTTTATTTCTCTCTGCGTTGGGGGTCACGAACTGACAGGATATAGTGCCGAATACTTCCCTCTCCGTATCCGCGTGCGGGAGGTTCATGTGATCTTCAATCTTCATGACGGCTACGATTGGCAACGAACGCGTGACACAATATCTCAAGCTGTCCGAAGGATTGAATCCAAAGCGGCCGAACGTCGAAACAGACGCGTCTCATTCGACATTGAAGACGATGAAGAAAGCGTTGTCGACGACTTCTTATTCAACTCCATTTACATCGGCATTCCATCAAATCGTGCCCCTGGAGACCTTACAAATGACATCAACAAACACTTTGATGACCAAATGTCCGAAACTTCCTATGCAACGACAACAGCAGAATCCGCTAGACCATTATCGTCACGGTCAAAGTCTACCACAGGAGATCACCGGAATTCACGCTCGGGAAGGAAGGGTCTGAAGCTCAGCCGGAGTAGAAACCATAAGATTCAGTTTGAGCTCAAGGGTGTTAACGTGGAGTTCTTGCTCTTCCCTCCTAGATCCGATGAGGTTCAATCGAGTGTTGATCTCAAAGTTCGGGATATAGAAATATTTGATAATGTTCCAACTAGCACCTGGAGGAAATTTGTTACCTACTGCCAAGACTCTGGAGAACGCCAAGTGGGTAGCGATATGGTCCGTCTCGAGTGTTTAGTCGTCAAGCCGGTGCCTGAGTTGGCAGCTACCGAACTTGTGCTCAAGGTATCCCATCTCCTCCGTTTTCACTACTCTTGTTGATATGGTACAGGCAAATATCCTGCCCCTCCGTCTTCACGTCGATCAGGACACTCTCGACTTCCTTACTCGCTTCTTTGAATTTAAAGACGATTCTGTCAGCGTCGTCCCCGCAGGGAAGCAACCAGAAGAACCTTTCCTCCAGCGTGTCGAGGTCAACTCGGTCCGCGTTAAACTTGATTACAAACCCAAATACGTGGACTATGCTGGTCTTCGCTCTGGACACACTACGGAGTTTATGAACTTTTTTATCTTAGAGGAAGCAGACATGGTGCTGAAACATGTTATCCTCCATGGAATATCGGGCTTCCCAAGAATGAGCAAAGTCCTTAATGATACTTGGATGCCGGATATTCAGAAAACACAACTTGGAGGAGTGCTCGCTGGTGTAGCTCCGGTTAGGTCGCTTGTAAACCTGGGTAAAGGAGCACGGGATCTGGTGGTGGTACCGGTGAGGGAGTATAGGAAAGACGGGCGTATCGTCCGCTCGCTCCAGAAGGGCGTGGGCGGCTTTGTTAGAAACACTGCTGGCGAGCTGGTGCGCCTTGGAGCGAAGGTGGCGGTAGGAACCCAGGCTCTGTTGCAAAGCGCCGAAGGGGCACTCTCTGGAGGTGGGGAGAATTATATGGTTGTGGAGATTGAAGATGATGATGCGCCAGAAAGTGAACGAATAATTTCACTTTATGCAGATCAGCCGGAGGGGATTGTTCAAGGTATTTAGTTTCTATTCTCTCGCTTGCTCCCATGTATTAACTGCAGTAGGTCTTCGTGGTGCCTCGAGAAGTCTCAGACGTAACTTTGGAGACGCAAGAGATGCAATCCTTACTCTGCCAGCGGAAATGGCGGAGGGCGGAGACGCCAGAGGTGTAGCTGCTGCTATTGTTAGAGCTGCACCTAGGGCTGTTATTAGACCAGTTATTGGCGTTAGTGAGGCGGTTGGACGTACATTGATGGGAGTTGGTAATGCGATGGAACCTGAGAGGAGGAGGGCTAGGGAAGACAAATATAAGCGGCATTAAAGGGAGCAGGGAACAACGGTGTTTCTTTTGTTAAAGGGTTTTTGGTTTTCTTTTTTTTTTCTATGGGTGCTTTGAGTGGAGTTTGTATTTCTTGCTTTGACTCGGCTTGGTTTTTGTGAGATGGGACATTATGGGGGTTTTTACAAGCGCATGCTTTTGAATTCATCTTCTAGAGTTGTGTTTTTTATTTTTTCGTTCCCACTGGTAGGTGAGACTAGGAGTATGCATTTTAGGATTTGTGAATTGGAGGAAATGGGCATTATACAAGTAGTTAGTATGGTTATTTTTGTACAAGATATGGATGATTTATATAACGGTGTGGTGCATGGGAGCGGAGATGCGGGTATGGGAGGGATATCAGCCAGTGACACGAACAACCAGATCTAATTATTTCATTCCTGTCTTTCACAATATCAAATCCTAATACTCAACTATTCGTTCCCATTCCGTATTGAATAGTTGGGACTTTGCATTTCTTGACATTGATAGCTGTGTACTGTAGATGAGCATATTTTCTTTCTAGTCAAACATAGTACTCCCAACAGTCCGTCAAATCACACCGGATTCCCAAGTACTAAGAATATCTCTGGTGCATTATTGAGACTGTGGCTGGTCCCTCGCTTCACGAAAATCTGTCTATTCTCAATGACTTCACCAGATTAACGATCTTAGATACCCTTGACTACATTCCTCACTGCTCGTATTCATTCCAAGGATTATCATACACTTTCAACATCTGAACTGGATTGGCCCGCAGGCAATCATTCACCTCGTGAAATGCCACCTAACTGAGACTGAGAAACATGCTTGAATACGTGCATCAAACGATCGCATTATTTGCGCCTAGAAATCCAATCTACAATACAGAATTACCCAGTTACAATCAACAATTACCTGGCCGGAGAAGCATCGCGTCTCTGCCGTTTCTCCCCTTCGCGGTCTCGATTTCGTGGAGAATATGGCCGTTTTCTCTCCCGATCGTCACCTCGGCTTGGTACATAAGAGTCCCCTCCACCACGATCCCGATCTCTCCGGGGGCCGTCTGGCGGCCGCCTCCCACCGTCATCATCCCATCTACTTCGTCGCTGCTCACGCTCACCGCCATCTCGCGGCCTCCTGTTCCTGTCGTCTCGCGGTCTTCGATCACCACGATCCCACGATTTCTCGCCCCATTGGCTACTTCGCTCGCTACCCGCACGTCCACTGAACCCACCACCCCTACCATCCGCTCCATTCTCCCTGCCCCCCCTCTCCCCGTCCCCTCTCTCCCCGTCCCCTCTCCCTCCGGCCCTGTCGTCCCGCCCTCCCTCTCTCTCTCTTATCCTATCCGGCATAAACCTCTCATCGCCTCGGGCCGCAATCGGAAAGTGGTTGGGGTTCGCTCTGCCGCCCTTCTTCTCTGTCCATGGGTTTCCTCCTTCCTGCAAACTCGTATCCTCAGCCGTCAAATGAGTCCATCTGGTCCTCCCTCTCTTGCCGACCTCATCTCCTCTCACTTGCATATACTTCGGCAGAACCTCCCTATTCTTAACTGCATCCTCTACTGACGCTGTTGCGTAATTCCGCTTCAAGATTTCGTCCTCCTGGTAAAACGCCCCCTTGTGATAAAACTTCTGCATGAAGCCCATTTTCCCGCGACTATCCATCTTTTCCTTTTTCTGTTCCCGGACAAATTCAAGATCTTCCTTCTCGCGCAGTGCAGGGTCCATTTCTCGCCGTCTCTCAATCTCAGCACGCTCCTTTTCGATTTCGGCCAACGCAACACGCTCTCGCTTGATTCGGGTGAGTTCGCGGAGTTTCCACGCTGCGCGTTCCGCGGCAGGGTCGAGTCCGTCTGTGTCATCGATTCCTTCACCATTGTCTTCGTCATCGTCGTAGCCCTTGCGACCAGCAGCTTTCGCTTCCGCGTCGCGTTTGAGATGTAGTTCGAGGAGCTCCGCTGCTTCCTGCCGCTGACGTTGTTCCACCTCTTCCTTCTTTTTCGCGTCGTCGGTATCGGCGCCGGCAGTGGCAGATCTCTTTGATTTGGGAACGAAGGTGGGACGCAGGAAGACCTTTCTGGGAGCCTCCGGTTCCTCCTCCTCCTCCTCCTCCTCCTCTTCTTCTTCTTCTTCCTCGTCTTCTTCCTCGGATCCCGACGATTCTTCGGTGGTGTACTCATCGTCTTCCTCCTCCTTCTTTTTCCTTGCCGCTTCCTCCTCTGCAAGTCGCGCTTCTTCAGCTTTCTTCCCCGCATCGAACCGCTTGCTCAAGTCCACATCTTTGAGTGCCTTCGATACTCCTGCGCCAGTTTTCTTGTAGACCGGTTTCGGGGGAGGAGGGGGAGACGCTTCGGAAGCGGAGGAGGCGGCGTCGGAATCTGAGGAATCGTCATCAGAGTTTTCTTCGGGAGCGACTGGTTTCCCGGGGCGATATCGTGCCGGCCGTACCGGGTTAGCGGTCATGCGTTTCGGTGGCATTGTGGTTGTTGAAGATGTTCGTGTGAGAAATGAGAAAGGTTGGGGGTTACGCGACATTCCAGAAGAGCCGCGCGCGGCTGGCGCTAGCTTCCTCCACTACATTTGTTTGCCAAACCCTGCGCGCATGCTGCTTTATCCTAGGTCTCCGAAGACGTCATCGTCACAATATTCATTTTCATGTCATCCTACCTATTCCCAAGTACAACAGCACTTAACAATAACATTCACTTTATGATACCATAAACTCGAAATTTACCAATCCAAAAATCCAAAAGAAAAACTTGACCCCCCACAGAAAGTAGATATAACTTTTGCGAATCCGCAAAATGATACAAGATATATAATACTGTAGACAAATGAAGAAACCCAACCATTAGGGACCCAGCATAATGTAATACACTTCCCTATCATCATTTTTCAAATTTATGCCAATAACCTTAGCAATCCTCTTATCCATTACAGTCCCTATAACTGCTGCGACAAACGCGGCATTTCCAACTTTTTCTCTGTGGGTGTTGATCATTTATGTAAGTTTGAGTGTATTTCTCATTGTTGTTCCAACCACGAAATCGAACTCAAAATCGTATTGGCCATCAGAACATAGTGGGTGCTTTGGCGGTGGTATACATGCAGCTAAAGTCCTCTTTTTCTTTAAGTTCTCTGTGATATATTGTAAACAGTGTTAGAAAATAAGCACGGATTTATGTAGGCTTGAGATTATAAGATAATATATATACCTCTGCTTCTTCTAAGAGCTAAACATAAGATCTTCTTCGCGTTTCCAGAGACTGAAAACCACAATGCACGGGCAGCTCGTTAAATCAATTAACTATCTCTAAGGCTAGCGTACTTTTTATTAACCATCTTTGAAGCCACCGTACTTTCAGTAGGTCATACAAGGGCGCTTGACATGAGATCTCAAACACTTTTCCCGCCTGCCCAAAACACCTTCGCCACATCCAGGGTCCTCGCTCGCTAAGAACAGGAGCCCGATTTCAGTTCAGTGCCTTAACACCGAGCAGATAGGGTAGGTGCTTAGTACTTAGTACTTAGACTGTACTCACCTTGATTGCTGGCGGCGAAATTTGAATGGTAAAATTAACGTCCACGGGCTTGATGCGGGTTAGGCTACGACGTTCCAGGTCGGCAGTGGCCTTCGTTGGGGTTGAATAGTCCATTGGCTTAGAGTTCGGCCCAAGTCGACCTGGACGCTTCGGAACATTGGATAAGAGAAAAATATAAGATGTGAATTCCTACACCCAAGATGCACAGATGAAGATGAAGCACATATATTACCCTACAACCTGAGAATTATATAGATTCGAGCCCATTTTTTGCAGTATATTAGCAGTTAGGAAGAACCTAAGCACTGCGAGGAAAATACAGAATACCTACTGCGACTTTGGCCTGTCTTCTGCCACTCATGCATCCCCTACATCCGGACGATCAGTGCGAGTATGTGTTCAATTGGGTGATTGAGCAAGCATTAAGGAACACTCTAAAAGAGCAGCAAATGATTGGTGCTTATAGAATGTTGATTGATGACGCGACACAGAACCTTAGCGCAGAAGACCTGGCGAAACCATCAAAGCATCTCGCAGAAAATTTGCAGCTAGTATTCCTCGAGGGCCCAGAGGCAAGGTTTTTGCCTCTTCACATAAACCGAATCACTGCTTTGCCTACTTCACCTCCTTCGGATCCGGAAGGTGACAGCTCGTCGGGGAGTCTCCATTCAGAGGGCCTGGCCCCAATCCCTCGATACCAAACAAATATATCTTATCCCCAGCACTTTCACTAGAGCAAGAGCCCCAGCTTCCAAGTCATGTCTCCCCTCCAATTACCCTTACCAAGTATATGTATACCGTGATGCCTTCCCAATAAGCGGCTATAGCCGTGAGGGATTCTCACACCATCGTTTTGCGACCCGCACCACAAGAGGCAGAATATCCGAAGATGATTCAGCCACAAGATTCTCATTCAAATGAAAGAACTCGGATGAGTCGACTCTACTTTAGGGCGCTCTCGCCTAAGACCTATCCAGAGTTTAAAGTGGAATTTGATCGCATCAGACCTGAGATTTTGAAAAATCCTCAGCGAAACTGCAGGCGGCATGCCATGGGTGCTGACGGCAGTTGTCCGATTAGCAGACTCAGCACCAGAGGTTAGTGTTGTAATTCCCACAGAATATGTTATGCGCCACCAGCCTGCGAGTTTAGCAGCCGGGCTAAAGGGCATAGCTATCCACAGTCGGATTGAAATCCAAATGGAGGAGCTGCGGTTCTAATACCGGGCCCATGTGATCCTCAACATTATGCATCTGTTGTAACAGGAGTTGGAATAGGAGTTGCAGAGACTGGGCCCACTGGTACCCTCGAGGGATATGTATCTGACAACGAAACGGGCCGCAGGTATGGGATAACAAACTCCCACGTTTGCGGCTCCCAGTAATATATGCGCCGTTGAATCTCTGCCCTTGCTGCTTGACGGATACCGCATCGTTATTATCCACCAAAATTCAGACGGATATCACCATAGTATCGTCGATGTCAGGAGGCAGTGGATCCAGGCGCAGAAAGGTTTGAGCGATGTAAAGGGTTGCATCCTGCAGAGATTTTGGCCTGGTAAAGGCCGTAGATGGTTAGTCTAGAGGGAACCCAGAGTTGGTTTAGGTGCTAACATCTTCAGGCCGATTGGACCATCCACATTTTCATCAGTGCCCACTGATTGGTCGATGGATGTTACCACTGAAGAAGGCATGGCCGTACTAAAGCGGCTGGTAGGACAACAAGAGATGCACAGGGAACGATTAACGGTTTCCTTGCTAACGTCGGTATGCTCTACCCACCGTTGCGAGACCGAACACCAATCGAGACACAGGAGTGGACTGTCATATCAGAGAGTCTATACCATCTACCCATCTCGAAGAAGGGAGATTCTGTGTCATTTTTCGTTTGTAATGAACCTGTTGCTGGTGTACATGCTGTGGAATGATGTTTGGGGGTTGTGTGCGGGCTTGTAGCCCAGAAAAACCCATGTCGGGTATGGAAATTACTTTTCTTACACCAGCAACGAGCGTGCTGGCATGGCTAAAGGAATTTCTTGGTCATGGAGTTAACTTAGACAGCCTTGAGCGTTTTTGCGGTAGTCTGTCAGACTATTTTGCGGTGTTTAGAGAAGTTCATGTATTTTTATTTGTCTGTTTTCATTGAGAACTATTCGTTTATTGGCTTCTGGGCCCGGTCCTATTTATTTAAACCTTTCGTTTCGAATTAAATTTCTATAATCACCTCTAGCCTTGGCTTCCCCGTTTCTTCTTCTCCCTGTCGTTCCAAAAGCATCCTCAACCTTCAGCATAACCCCAAACGCCTCCAAACACGTTACAACCACAACAACCGTGAGAAATCCCAACATAAATGTCTGCATGACCATAGACATTAGGCTGTCTTCTTCGAGCACTTGTAGCGATACGGAATGGTTGGTGACAGTGAGTTTCAGCTTGTCGTTGTCAGAGTTAATGACAAAGTCTATAAGCTGAGCAATAGTCTCCGGGTCGGGACGTGCGCGCGGTGACTGAGCGCCGGTGAGGCTGTCGAGGATGCCTTTGAAGCAGGCGAATAGATTGAGCATGGTAACGATGTTGATGTTGAGGGGGGAAGGTGAGGTTGAGATTGCATTTATTGTAAAGTTATTTAAATGGCTGAGCAAACCTAGAGCTAAATTCCCCAGCGGCAATTCAAACTGACACTGAGGACGCAGTTTATACTAAACTACCTGTCTTTAATAACGGTATTGTGCGATGCTGTGAAACAGTGCGATGTCCGTTAACGTTGGAAGTCTACACTAGGCAGTTATTTCTCGTCCTTGAGATATAGAGAGTACTTGATATTTAAAAAAATCGTATTAATTTTAGATCCCGACCAGTTCCCTGCTTCCAATAAGCTTCCATACAAAAACCGAATGCTATTTGGTGCCCGCAACGCGAGCGGGCATATCACGTGCAGATTCTATTAATTTTGTTTGTCTCGAATATGTTGGGCACGACTGATAGGTTTAATATTTAGGTTTTGAAGCGTTGATAGCGGCATTTCTGGCTTCTAGTGCTTGGTCTAGGAAGATAGTGACCCTACTCATGTCGCCGAAAAGTCTCCAGAACACGTGATCTCAGGGTTAGGTGCGCACTGGGGATTCCTGCAGCAAAGATCGAGTCTTTTTCAACCACAACGGCTTACATCAAGACAGACAGTAGAATACACACTCTAATCACCGATAAGCCCTCCTTGACAAAGTTCGTTTGAAATCACGGCGACTTCACTATTTGCACACCTAACCCTTAGACCACGTGATCTGTACACTTTTCGGCGACATGAGTAGGTACTCGGGTGATATCGATCTGACAGCGTGGCCCCGGGCGAGTGAGACTAGAGACGTTGAGTCGGCCTAGGCCTACCTCTCGTCGCGCGTGCAACACTATTAATTAATCTCCGCTGAACAAGCTGTACGAATTACCGGTACCGGAAGGATTCTTGACAAGCTCATTTCCGGCCTGTATCTGGATTCTTATCTTATCTGACTATCAGCTTGTGGTACCGCTACTACAAAGTAACATTCAGCCCTCTCAGAAACCCACCACAGCTCCAGGTCACTCTCATGTCGCGATGCTATAAGCAGAAGTTGGGGCGCCTAGCAAGGGTGTCGATCACAACATCGTCACCTGGAAAACTAGAGTAGTAGAATACAGCAACGCAATGGCTTACTACGGTAAATCTATGCCCCAACTTTCATGAACCGAGTTAATCGGGTTAATAGCTGAACGCTCTTCTACCATACGAGGGGAATTCCTTCCACTGCAACTCAACCCCGCGCATGGTGGCGGACGCATAAATTCCTCAACAGGAGGGATACGAACGGACGAACAAGTCTGTGTGCCCTTGACCAGAAACCTCACTTCCCTGTCGGGTAATCAGTTATTCTCACAGTTCGCTTCTATAGCTGCGAGTGTGCAAAATGAGTTCCCCGCCAATAGCGAATTTGGATATCTCCCTCACCTGTTGCAGAAAACGCTTGACATTGGTACACTTGGTAGGAGCTTGAAGACAATAGGGATTGGTTCGTCATTCCTTGTGTCTGCGTTCTTAGACGATGTTCGCTTCCTGGATGATGCTCCCTTCCAAGGAATAAATTACCTAGTCTTAAAGCGTCGCATACCCCCAACAAAATATGACAACGCCGAGGATAAACGGATTATAGCATCTATGATGTTGGAATTACGGGTGTTGACCCATGCTCCCATACGAAAGCACGAAAACATCGTCAAAATCTTAGGTGTGGGCTGGGAAACGGATGCCCTTGAACTCGAATCGAGAACCCGCGAAGACATCATCAAAACCTTTCGCAAGTGGCCTGTTTTGCTTGTTGAACGAGCAGACAAAGGAACACTTGCTGATTTCTTACGAGAAACGGCCACTGAATTACCTTATCGGCTCAAAAAGACTCTCTCTCTTGATATCCTTCTTGGATTAGAAGTCTTGCATTATTGTGGCATCATTCATGGCGATATCAAGCTCTCCAATGTCTTGCTGTTCTCAAATCCCAACACCGGAACCCAGGAAATACGCCCTTATATTGCCAAGCTTGCAGACTTTGGTGGAGCTTTATGTGATTTAAAGAGTCCCGTACGGTTGCCTAGCGGGACGCGACCTTGGAACGCACCTGAATGGCAACAAAACATACAACCCGAAAATGCTCCAAATAGTGATATATACAGTCTTGGATTTGCTATCTTACAGGTTATGGTGGATGGTAGAAACCCTTTTAGAGATTTCCATTTTGATGAAGTTCGGACCAAAGTGTGCTTGAAAGAGGGTGTCGCGCTCAACAGCTTTGAGGACGACATAGATTTGTGGAAGAAAGACGATCTTAAGCTTCTTCCATACTTGAAATCACTACCTAGTTTGAAGACGGATATCAGCAAGACAGAGCTGGCGCTTATACTGGATGCTACGGTAAGAGTTAATCCGTACGAAAGGAACCTAGAGGTTCCAAAAAAAGCCCTTCTCGAGGAAGAAGCTCAGTTCAGGTAATACTTGCACCAGAATTGGACGAATTTATCTTAACCTTTCGCTAGAATTCCAGCGGACTTCGACGGTCTTCCAAGACATCAATGCCAGTTACGTGAACAGACATTGCAGGTGAGGACTCCACTGCGCAACATTAAGTATACTACTAAGTAATTATAACGTGCAGTTCACCTTCAATGGTATCGATGATCTCAACATTACAGTATCTAGGTACATAACCGAAGAACTTCGGCGGACCGCCCATGACTTCAACGTGTACGATATCGAATCTGAAGCAACTGAAGCAGCTGAAGCCCAGTACGGCTTAGCTGTTATGTACATCAACGGCAATATAGACTGTGAACGGTACAATGAGAGCTTTTATCCCAATTGCAAAGTTCAAACGAACGCTTCGGAAAATTCAGATCCAGTTCACCGTCAATTTGGATCCGGAATTGATGAAGGTCTTAGCTGGCTAAGGATTGCGGCGAAATTGAAGAATGTTCGTGCACAGGCTATTGTGTACAGAGCGCACAAAGCTTTCGGACGCAGTTTCCCAGCTGAAGACCTGTTCCATGTTCCTAAATGGCTTACCTTGGCTTCCATCAAAGGCTACTTTACCGCTGCCGAAGACTTACTTGGGTTATCAGGAGAATCTATACGAGCATGCGATGACAATTCTACGTTTCCAAAATCCGGGTGTAGGCATGCAACGATTTAGTAATGACTATTTTCCGTCCAATATCCTCTCGCAATCACACCGCGAGACGATGGATCGGACTTTCAAAGATAGTATTGAACCTGCAGTTCCTGTGCGTGGCTATTCTCGTACGATCATAAACGTGGCCCACAACCGCCAGGGCGACATATTAGTCCATTATGCGGCATCATGCGGTTTTCAGCAAACTTTATCGACGCTGGTTGTTGGTGATCCGGATTGCATAAATTCAAAGAATGTAAACGGTGAAACACCGCTATTACAAGCGTGTCGCTCGGGCCATTGCGACATAGTGCTGTTCTTACTGGAGCACGGGGCTGATCCCAAGATAGCTTCGGATGATGGTTGCACGCCCTTACATTGGTTGCATAGTTTTGAAACTGAGAAAATCAAACTAATCGGACGTACTTTGTTTGCCCATGGAGGTAATCCCAATGCCTTTGCATTCTCACGGTCTTATACCGAATGCGCGGAGAATACTTGGCTTGAGGGTACTCCACTTGTGTGGGCTGTCTTGAGGAATTGTTTGCATGCAGTAAAAGTTTTGTTGGACCTTGGCGCCGATGTCTCTCCGGCCATTCGTATTGCAGCTTTGCTTCATTATCCAGAAATATTAAATTTACTCTTCTCGAAATCACCAACCGCAAGTCGGAATATAGATCAACATGGGTACTCTTTGCTAGGTATAGCCATCTCTGGAGGTTCAATACACATGCCAAATGGATCCCTACTCGGGAGAATTCGTCGACACGGTGTTCTATGGTGTGATCGGGCTCAGCAGACAATGCAACTCATTTTAGAGCAAGATAGCGCTATAGACCTTGGAAATATACCGCCTTATAAAGGGTTGACAGCTCTAGTTTTGGGGGTACAGATGGCGGAGGTAGACATCGTCGCGTTTCTGCTACAAAATGGATGTGACAAGCATCTCAATACACCATCTCCTGCTCCTTCCGATCCTGAGAAGTACATAACTCCTTTGGAAGTTGCACTTTATACCAGAAAGTTCGAAATCTTTCGTCTCCTGTTGAATTATAAAGTGGATGTTACATCCTTACCGAGTAACCATCCAAATCTCTTGTACGCTTGTGCAGCGTTGAATATAGACGACCGAAGATATGCCCAGGCTTTACTCGACGCGGGATTGAGTGTCGATGATGCGCCGTCTGGGCATGAAACTGCTTTGGGCTGTGCAGTGCGCAGTCGAAGCTTCGAGCTTGCCGGCTTTCTCTTAGAGAGGGGTGCAGATATCAACAACAAGTATTGTGAGGGGCTGTACTTTACAGAAATTATACCGCACACCGTACTTGGTTATCTCATCTTAGAAAATTCAACAAACTCAATAATCTGCATAGACTTCCTTTTCAATCACCATCGATCTCAACCTAGTTTCGTCGTGTCAGGAACCAACTTCACCGCACTTCATGTCGCCGCCGGTATACCCCAAGAGAGACAAGATCAACAGGCCACCGAGATAATTCTACGCCGTCTGATGGAGTATTTTAAACCGACCCAAGCACAACTCGACATGGTTTGGAGTGAGAAAGAATACACCGCACTGCACATAGCGTGTAAGAATGATAATTTAGAAGCTGTGCGAATTCTTTTAGGAGCCAGGGCGAATGCAACACTCAAGGACGCTGATGGCTATACTCCTCTAGACTTGGCCCGTTTTAGGATGCTTGCATTTCCAAAGTTTTTCACTTTCAGAGACGAAACAAAAAATAAAGAGCATCAGTTGGTAGAGGCGAAAGCTCGGTTGGAGGATATTGTGTCGTTGCTTGAGAGATGGCTTGGAATGTGATAATTTGTAAAGAGATTGGCTGAAGATGAGATTGGTTGGTTCTCATGCATGGCTTGGCAAGGCTGTAGACGAACTCAAGGAAAAACGTTAAACTGTCGAATAGCACGGTCCAAGCTCTTTCTTTGTTAGCCCAACGCTAGAGTAAATACCACCATGTCTAACCTCTACATACGCCGAGTACTCATCAAGCCTGTCGAAGGAGTCTCCTTGCCCTCGGTACTTCTGGCATCTGTGGACCCCAAGTCTACGCACCGCCGTATTGAAGATTATGAAGGCGAGCTAGTCCTTGTCGAGGCGAAATGGTACGACAGCAAACTGGTCCGTGGGGTTTTCGGCAAGAAGATTTACAAGCGGGTTGAAGATATCGCCCGTATGCTTCATGACTCTTTCCCCTACGACGAGCTCCCCGTGTTGCAATGCAAAGGATTTGCTGAAGATCCCAGAACCGATGAATATCTGCTCATATTTTCTCTGCCTCCGGAAGCATCAATGGACCCGGTGATGCCAGTGTCTCTGTTGGACTACTTGCGACAGCCAGCTGTGTGGTCGTTGAGTGCACGCATCCGGCTGGCTCGGCGGTTGGCAAATGCGATTTACTCCATCCATCAAAATGGCTGGTTACATAAGGGCATTAGAGGCGATAACGTGCTGTTTTTTCCCAGTTCTATTGGAGCCCCAAGATGTATTGAAAAACCGCGATTGGCAGGTTTTGATTTTGCACGCAGGGACGGGGCTTGGGAAGATGAGCCTTCTGAGAAGATGGTGTAAGACTTTTCCCCATGGAACTAAGGTTGCGGGAAGTCCTAATTTTGTTAGAACAATGGCTATAGAGCCAAATTTATACCGGCATCTCGACGCTCTCCGAGACCCCACAACGCGCTTTACAAAACTCCATGATTACTACAGTTTCGGCATTGTGTTGGTTGAGATTGCGAAGTGGCATTCGATACGGCACATTCTAAGATATCATTATAAATCCGAATTCAAAGAATGCGGAGAAGAAGAGATGAAGAAAGTTAGGGAGATTTTGTTGGATCCTGATTCGAAAGACAATCATATGGCAGATGTGGCCTTCAGGGTGGGCGATATATATAGAAATGTGGTAGAGGTTTGTTTGACAGGAAACTTTGGAGTCCAGGGCACAGGTGATGAGCTTTTGGAGGAGTTTAAGCGGAGGGTGGTGGACCCGTTGGCGAAGTGTTGTGTCTAGCGTTCCATCCTATTTTGCAGGTTCAGGTCTCGGAAAAAGAAGTGCATTCCCGTCATAACCGTAATAGCACATCCTCAACCTCTACTGTTCGAAGTGGAGATTCTCAATCACCATCATGGTCTCAAATATTTGAATCCTTGCAAAAAAAAAAACCGTTGGACAGTTCAAATATCGGTGGATCTCAAATTGAAAATGATAGTTTTAATACACCGGCTCCTTCCACCTGGCATTCTGAAGTAGATTGACAACCTCTGCTCTCCGGGCTAACTGACAAGCATTCTTACCACTGTCGTCTCTTTCCTCCAACATTCGTTGCAGTGCTTCCGTTGAAGTCCCAGCCGTTAGCAGTGCCGCTACCGTCTCAAAATGTCCCTGCTGTGCTGCCCAATGCAGAGAAGTCTTCCCTCGGATGTCCTTCGCAAGTAGAGCAGCTATAGGATCGCTGTGGTGTCGGCATTTCTCCAGCAGCAGCAACGCGACATCTGTTTGGCCAGAGTAGCATGCGAGGTGGAGCAATGTTTGCCCACATTTATCGACCTTTTGCAAATGATCCTTAGTTTCGTGGCCATCAGAAGACAGTAATATGTGAAGTACGTGTTTGTGACCTTTAATAGCCGCACAGTGTAAAGGTGTTAGGCCTGCGTCGTCCTCTGCCGAGATTGCCCTCCCTTTATTAGGTACGGCGGCCAAGATCTCTTCAACATCGCTTTGCAAACCCTTCTCCGCTGCATGGTGTAGTGCTGTTTTCCCAAAATCATCTCTCTCGTCCAAAGAGCACTTGTGAACCCCGCCTGTTCTGTTTTCAAGTGGGCTTTTCTCAGCTTCCCCAGAGTGGCTCTGTTGCAATTGGTTGACTGGTGTTGAAAGGATTCTGACCAGTTCACTCCAGCCTCGAGACTCGGCTATCTGCAACGCAGTCTGCCCCATATTATCCCTGACTTCTGTTGGCCAGCCTGCTCGAAGTAATCTCAACACCCGGCGTTCGTTTCTATCTATGCAAGCTCTGTGGAGCGGCGTTTGAGCACCATTCATAACCCCCTGTTGACGAGGCCCTTGGACTCGTGACGACTCGGTTGGTGAGCGATAACTGTTTGGGAGATCGGGATACAAAAGATCATACAAGTCCAACTCTGCTTCCCACGAATATAGACGGTCTTTCGGGTTTTTTTTAAGCATTCTTTTCGCAATCGTCAGGGTTTGGACAAATTGCGGGCTGCTCTCATCATGGCCTCTCATTTCTGAGACCCACGCTTGTACGTAGCCCATCTTATTATGAAAAGAGTCGTCGTATGGCTTTTTCCATCGTAGGGGTTCTGAATCCGCTCTCTTATCCTGAAATTCTTGTACCTTTCCGGCTTCCCAGCCATAGAGAATGAGGGTTGCGATCTCGAGAATTATACATCCCATAGACCACATATCGAAACTACGGCCGTGCTTCGTCGAGGAGCGTGATCCGTCGTTATTGTAAAATTCAGGTGGATGGTACGTCGGTGTTCCGAGCCCATGTTCACCCGCCGTCTCGGAACCAGTTGACCAGTCCATTAGGTGTGTTCTGCCAAAATCACAAATCTTGAGAGTTCCATCCAAGAAAAGTATATTGTGGGGTTTGAGGTCATGGTGTGATGTCACTTGGCCATCAATAGGACGGTGAAGAAATGACAGCGCAGACACGAGGGAAAATATATAAGAGTATAAGCGTTTGCGCTGGTCGTTGAAATCCAAGCACTCCAGTTCCTTGGGGGGCTTGGCCAGTCTAAGCCATTGATGCATATTCATTTCTGCATATGGGAAAAGCAGGTTAAGAGAAGCCTCCTCCGATTCGAATTGGCCCAGTGTAAAAGATGCCAATAATGGCACAATATTCGGGTGCCTACGTTCACGCAGGGTCTTCGCCTCCCGCATAACCACTTCCCAAGATTGACTCGCTCGGGGTCTAATCTTTTTCCATGCAACTATATCCTTCACACTCTTTAGCTCTGGCCTATTAACTGGCAGACATCATTAAACTTACCGGTTTGTGTTCCGGTAAATGCCCTTCCGCAACTTGGATTGAAGCTACCACACCAAACGCTCCATTACCGATGAATTCGCGGTCGTTGAAAGGTAAGATAGCATTACCAGGTAACTCGAGGTGTCTTTCGCGCCGGAAAACCGGCGGGAACAGCGACTGCGTTTCCATGAAGTTACGTAAAATTCGCAAGTCTAGGAAATGCTGCACATCGGCTTCAGACAATGGAAGCTTATCGTCACACCAGCCTTGTTTAATCGCTTCAAAGATGGATTGTTCCTCGGATATCATGGTTAGGATTGCGAACAGTTGGTATGCACTTTGGACGATCGATTCGACGATTGCAGGGTCTGGAGCGACATTGCAGGCCCAAACGAGATGCCATTTCGTCGTTGTGACCGTGATCAGCTGCTTCAAGGCGCCTTGGGAGATGAACTCTCTACCCTGTATGTCGCGGGATTTTTTCGCTTGCGATAGTTTGATCCGAAGGCTCATGGTAATAGGGGCGGCTGCGGTAGGTGGTAATCACATGTCTCAAATTCTCACGTCGACTTTTGTTCTACAAGTAAGTCCTCGGGCGCATAAGCGCATACGGGTGACCGAACTACTCACATCAATGAAACCAAATGAAATCAACAAATAGGCTCAAATAGGTCAAAGGTGATCATTTCACCCGCTTTGGTCTCTATGAATTTTTCCATTGTTGAACTACTTTTGGTTTGAATCGGCTGACCACAAGATTGCGGGTGCCCGAGGACTTATTCTCACCAGAAGTACCTGAACAACATAAAATTTGTTTTTCATGTCTATGGCTACATAGCCCACCCTCTCAAACGATACCCATTGATAATCCACCTGTCCCCCTTAAGTTTTTTTCCTCATATCACACTCCGCAGCAGTATAGTGATCTGAATTTTTGGCGTCTTTGATCTGCAAGCCAGTTGTTTTAGAAGAGGCTTACGATCAACCAAGTGAGCACAAGGTGGGCGGACATACCACATATCGAGGGCTGTCGTCTGAGCTGCCTCCTTTGTTCACAACAGAGCCTTCGCGCCATTTATCTGCCAGATTTTAGCACTGCAGCTTGCGACTGGGCCATATATCTAAAGATTCACTAAGACGATAATAATAGACAGTATCCCCGGACTTGTAGTCTTTGATCTCAAGGCAGTTTTTTGGTGGATCTGGTATCTGCGGCATGGCGACCGATAGGCTTGAGGTTACGGAGCGAGAGCGAACACCAGCCTACCAATAGTTCTGCATGTGACCATGTGCACGGCTCTGTAGTACGACCTGAAAAATGACCACATACTTGCATTCGTAAGAACATATGAGGCCAATCTAAATAGCTAACGTATATGAATGCTAGAGTCCCCGCAGTTGCTAGTTACAATTTTGCATACCTCTGCAATGGCCGTATCATTGTCACTTTGTGCCAACGTTGTCGCAACGATCAGCTTTGCTGCTGAGAGCTGCCGGATACTATACAACTTCTTTTCATCCGTCAAGCAAGCGCCAGAAGAGTTAAAACATCTCATCGACGAGCTTGGTGCTCTATGTACGACCTTCGGTGACATCGAGGCCCTGGCCAACATCCTTCCAGGACCGACGGATCTTTCACCTGAATTTATGGATCGGCTTCATAGCTGCCTATATGACTTGCGAGAACTCCAAACCGTCGTACATGGGATTAGCAAGAATCTTAAAGGTGGACGAATCCGTAAAACGTGGACTCGACTTGGATGGCCCTTGGCGGAGAAACCGATCGTAAAGATCGTGAGGAGCGTTCGGTCGTATCGTACGACATTTGCGTTGACTTTGTCCGCTCTTCAGATGTAGGGCAGATCTTAGCTGCCAATAAAGCTGGTATAAGATGAATCTGACGGAAATTTGCACTGCGTTCTTAGAAAACTTGCTGTTGAGCATGCGACGTCGCTTGAAGCGGTGAAACGAGCGCTGCCTATAGAAATTAAAGCAGGTCTCGAATCCGCTCTTGACCGTATACAGCATAGTATCCAGAAATCTGTTGATGATCTACTACTGCATAGGCAGCAGCGGCCAATCGTCAGAGATGGGTTGTTGCAATCGCAGGTGTGCAATTCTATAATGAAGGATGCGAACTCTAATACGAGTCAGAGAGAGGCACCGCATGTAGCAGAATACAGGCCATTGCGAGACTCCTACACCCTGTCAGCACGCGGGAACAGCGCTGTGACAAGCGCAAATTGTATCACGCCCGATCTATCTATGGTTGGGATAGATAATGGCTTATGTCCAGGTCTATCAGCAAGGAAACCCGAGGAACATCTAGAGCCGTTCTCGACCAGGCACTCATGGACTTGCGGACTTCAGGCAATGCTGGGCTTTTTGACTGTCAGCTATGGACCTGTGCGTTACCGTCTCTGGGCAAGTGGTAAAAATCCAACATTCAAGACAGATGGGTCTGAAAACGGTGGCTGCGGTGTCTTAGTGACGTTCACACCTTACTGGTGGTGCTGTTCGCGCAAACTATACTTCGAGATCAGAACATTTCGCCGAAGACAGTTGGACCAATTGTCTGTGCAGTTTGGCTTATCGTTGCCGGTTATGGTTGAGAGAAATGCCGATATCATGATTCATATCCGCCAGGGCAATATCACAGCCGTTAGAAATTTACTCAGTGCTGGAAAGTCAACTCCAAAGGATGTCACAGCGGAAGGGACCACCGCCTTGCATGTTTGTGCACCATTCATCTTGCATTATAAGGGTACCAGCTGATATCGAGTTTTCAAATAGGTAGCCGTGGCGGGTGATCACATAGACATATGCAAGTTATTGATAGAAGAAGGGGCAGATGTGAACGCTGCTGACGAAGACGGAGAGTAAGTCAAACGCTTCGGCAACCGTACCGAATATCTGACCGCGTAATAAGTACCCCTCTTCACATCGCAGTTTGCCGCCGAAAATCATATTCCCTTGCACGCCTCCTTCTCGACCGCGGCGCAGACCTCGAAAACCGCAATATTGGCCAAGAAACCGCTTTCCATGGTTTTTTCAACGACGCCCTCTCACGTCTCCTCCTCTCCCACGACCATGGTTACAACATCATAGATCCCACCTCCAAAGATAGTCGTGGCATGACGCTTTTACATTTCGTCGCCTGGTCGAGCAAATCCTCCCCGGCTCTCATACAATTGCTCATCAACTGGGGCGGACCTTCTGCAACGCTTCTCCGAGACTACTCCGGGCGCTCAATCATACATTTTGCCGCTCAACGCGGTAATACCGCTGTACTCCTTCATCTCCTTCCCGATTCCGGCAGCGGCTTCAACCTCGGTCTCAATGAGCGTGATTGTCGCGGCAGATCAGTACTGCATTATGCCATTGAGAGTAAACGCACGGAGACCATTGACATACTGGTTTCCCGGGGCGCTGACATACGTGCGGTTGACTGTAACAAACGAACACCTCTACATCTTGCTGCGGCGAGAGGGAATTTACATGCCGTGACGAAGGTGGTCGAGACGGGCGGTTGGGAGATGGTAGGAATGATGGATGCACAGGGCAAGACACCAGAAGATTTGGCAACGCATAGGGATGTGGTTGAATATTTGGCGAGGATTCGTGAGGTGGAAGGAGACGATCGTTTAGCAATTGAGAAAATGGGCAATTTGAGCTTCTGCAGCGACCCAAAGGATGACTTGCTTGAACAACACCGATGGGTCCCGGATAAGTGGATTGGAGTGTTTGGATGTTTATTGGTATTGTGGATAATTTGTAGGTGATTTGGGCGGAATAGGCTAGGTATATTGATTGAATACCAGTAATTAGAGATGGATATGGTGAATGTAGTGGCTGTTGAAGAAATTGCGGGCTAATATTACTTAAGTGCCAAAAGTCGGGCGCACCCATAAAATGCGGAAATTCAACACTTCCACCACAACAATAAAGAGAAATTCTAAAAAAGCAGGGAGTTAGAATAGGTTATCAGAGAAGATTCTATGAAGTTTCTCAGAAAAATATTTGTTGTGGAGTGAATAATGAGGATCTTGGCATTTCTCATTGTATGGGGGGAAAAAAGTTGGGCGGTCTTTGCACTGTGTCATCGCGCCCCAAATACCCTTGTACCCTAGTACACCATTGCCGACCCTAACCACTAATATGCGACGTCAAACTAGTGTTATTCTGCTGTGATATGGAATTTGATATGGAATGCACTGATAGTGCTGGAGTTTTTGCTCTAGAGTGATATGGAATTGACCTTCAGACACTGAAGGTATAGCCACGGAGCAGGACAGAATGTGCACTGAAAAGTCTAGTGTTAGCCACGGTCTGGGTTAGGGTTGGGACCGCGTGACAACTAGACCGCCTCATGAAAAACGGTTGTTACCTGAACCCGCACCTACCGTGAGTTCTTATCGTATCGCGATATGATCTACGTATTAGATCATATCGCGATACGATAAGAACTCAAATACTTAATTGGAGCGAAAGCTTTTGGAGGTGGGACCACTGCCAACCTGCAGATTTTGAACCCGGACCGTGGTTCGGGACCGGGGCCGTTGCTGGTAAACCTGGGGCAATGCCTCTGGTATTACATCGACGAGGAGAACAAGCCATAACAATATATGCATTGGAACAGCCAATGCCAATTCTTTTTGTTTGCAATCTTCAGGTGACTTTTCCACATGCTGAGCGAAACTTCCAAAACCCACTAATCAAAGCAAGCCCTGAAGTGAGTAAGGATACTACCTACTTTGACTGGTAAACCCGGAATGACACTCCTGGTGTTACATAGAATGCTACATAGCAGCCCCGTAATAATACCTTCCACCTACTGTAGATACTGCTCCTGATTATTGGGTATTTGTCATGACTCCAGAGGATTCGTCTGGGTGGAGCTCCAGCTTCAATACCTCTAATGTAGTCCATACGATGGTGCATCCATTAGTCTTCAATTGCATTGTCAGGTGTAATGTTTTCATTTCTGTTCCAGTGTTCTCTAGTTGTGTAAATGTAGACGTTGGGCTCCCACCTCCAATTTATTCATTATAACATTAATAGCTGTATATATAGCTGATGATCATGCTTCGTCTCCCATGAAACTGGCCAAACCTTGAATCTCTAGACTAGGCCGAGTTAGAAAAATTATCTTGAGATGGTGATATAATTAGAGTAGATGAGATAGGTGGAGTTAGGTCACAAGATGTGATGAGGGCGAAATTGTTATATTATCTTAACTGTTGGGTCTGCAAGCTCCTGCTTCGGGGATGATAGCTATTTGGCCAACTCGTGTCTGTGTCAGTTCCTTGGAATAGCTGGTTGGTTTTATTTCTGCTTGGTTTCGGTGTGCTTCATAATTATAATAGGAGAAACTGATTCACAGATGATAAATAGTGGAGTAATAGAGATGTAGAGATGGATTCAAGAGAGGATTTTGTGGGCAAAGAGAATAAATCGCTGACGGATTAGTCTACTTTGCGAAGACTACGGGGCTTTTGGTGTTTTGATGGAAGTAGCATTGTAATGATGTATGAACTATGGATGGTTGTGGTGAGAATCAAACGGGTTACTCTCAAGCGCGCCAAAATGTGAAGCTCTTAAGCTTAATGGGTTCCAAAAATCATCGCGAAAGCCGCAGGGTTTCATGTTGTAATTATTGCATGTCACTATATATCTATATCTCGGAAAGTCTGAGCATTTATGCACCTCACATCGAGCTGATCCGGATGGATTGTTACATCCTATTGCCTCCTACACAGGGAGAAAGGACATTGTATATTCAAGATGTACACGTTTGGGTTAGCGTACAGATTCCAGAGTTAATAATGTGGTACATCAGAGTCGTTATTTATATTCCATCATTCCAACAATCCTCTAAGCAAAGTAACTCTTCCACAGAACGCCCTCTAAGTCTTCCAACTGCTCGGTAGTAAAAGCCTGTAAAATTGTCAAGGTTAGCATCGAATCATCCATGGCAGAGCACGAACTAACCTTTACGTCCACGTGCCACGTGTCTTGCCTCGTCTTTTTAAACTCTCCTAAGGCCGATTTAACACCCTTCCCTACCATCCCTGGATCTCCAGCCGCTCTTGAAGCTAACGTTGCAAGGACCTCCGCCAACCAACGGGGCGGGGGCGAGGTGTACGGAAATGCCTGCACTAAAGCGCCCAACCCCAGAACAGCAGCATGGCGGACCAATGTAATTCGAGTATAGTCCGGGGTGGGAGTACCAGCCGGTGCCCGTCTAGGTAGAGGGTTGCAAATCAACATATTCGTGAACTTTGTTTGGAGCTCCTTCAGTATTCCTTCACGCAACCTGACCGGCGAACACCTGATCATTCCTGTCAATGTTGCCGCAGCACCGAGCCTTACTTCTAGCTGAGAGTCCTCAAGCATGTTGGATACTGCGGTGAATAGACGTTCCTGTTCATCCCTCGAGATGAGGAAAAGACGACGGAAGTAGATAACCTGCATGTTGATCAAAACCCTAAGGCGTTGATGCCACAAACTCGAGGTTGTACCAATGCAAATCAGAGAAGAGATAAAATCGTGGTCTTGGTTTACTGGATGGGGAATATTTGGAAGGTGGCGGAAGACATGATACGCAAGTGACATTAACTCTGGGTCCTCCTTGATATCCATCATGTGAAGCATCTCAGGCATGAAGTATTTAGGGAAGAATGGGATGAGCTGGGTGCATTCGTGTGACGAGAGTGTTGTTTCGAGCCACAGTAGCACTGTTTTACTGGCGGATGTATACGACGACTGTGATTGCTGTCCAGGAGGGCGCTCATGACGCCACTTCTTGAGACGTTTGAATACATCTTCCATCGTTGAAGTAAATTCCGGCGTTGGTTGATATGGAGCACATCCAACCGATGATGCTTGTGCTTGCGCATCCATCAACGCTTGCACACTGCTATATGAAACATGATGTCGATTGCGATAAATCATTCCAAGAGTTCCTCCCATAGCCTCTCGAACACCTGTGGTTTCTTCAGTTTGGATTCTGCGTAAAGATAGACATTCATTGGTTCATTCTCACCTTTGTAAGGATGATCAAGGTGCTGAAGAAAGTCACCCAGTATAGGCCCCTCGCTTTGGAAATGCCACCCAGCCTCCACAATGCATTGCTGTAGTAGCTGTATCTTGGAGCTTTCTTTGAAGGCAGCATTGGATGACATATTCAATCGGAAAGAAGTAAGCCATTCCACAATAGGCCATGATCTTCTGGGGTCTTTTCCTTGCTGAAGTGCATCCAAGTCAGTAATGTAGACAGGCATAATTTCAATAACATACCAAGATTAAGTGCAAGAAAGATGTCCAATACGAAGAATTTTCCGGGGTTAAACCATCTTCAAATATCTTCTTAACAATCGGAAAAACGAATTCCCACATAGCGTTTCTACTCTGCAAAGTCGAATCCCCATATGAGGAGACGAGGCCACCAAGGATCTCTGCGGTTGCACGATGCTGATGCTTATCGCTTCCATCACCTAAAACTTCAGTAGTCTCTTCTTTTATCTCCTCAAACGTAACAGATGCCACCCCTTCCCGCATGAGATTGAAGGCAAACTGGAGGAGCATGGAACTAGCCGCCCTAAATCTATCAGTAGAACCGTCCCGGGGTTCTTGCTTGAGATAACCAAAAAACACATTAAACCATTTGCGGTCCAAGTTTTTTCCTATCGCTTTCCTGGCATCATTCTCGATTTGGTCGTATGGCGTATCTTCTCGAGGGTCAACCTTATAGGCTGGGAATTCTTTACCCCAGACGAGCCATCCTGGATAGTCATGATCCACAAAATATTCTGCCTCTGGCTGCGCAAAGGCGGAGAGAAACTCTTTGGTCCAGGCCGGATCATCTCGTCTCGTGGGAATGAATATCTTTTGCGGCAGATGAAAGTCCTCCAATAGGAAATTTTTGATATCGTGCAGACACGTGGCTCGTAGTTCAATAAGGCAAAATAACTAAAATCAGAGTCAGTCCAGCACACAACAAATATTGGGATGTCCTTACTGCTATTAAAGCTGACGAGTAAAGACCACGGAGACCAGGGTGAGCATCTATTGTACCCACAGTAGCTAATTCAAGCAAACTTTGCGGCGCAATTGTTGCAAATCTCAGCCCCAGATTAACAATAATAGTGATTGTACGTGCCGCTGTTTTCCAATGCGAATTTTTGGCTAGTTCAACTAATTCCACCGCAAGGTTGGCTTTTTTGCGTTCAACTATATCCCTTTTTCTCTGAAGTCTTTCTCGTTTTTCGGCAATGAGCCCTAGGAGATCCTCATCCGGTGCGATACTTCGCACCAAGGAATCGTTAAGAATGACCATTTTTTCCACTTCCCGGCCATAATCCATGACATGGTACACAGCACCAGATGCAAGTTTTTGAACAGATGGTTTGTCTGCAGTGCTGGCAGCAATAAAGCATCTGATTAGAGACGGCGCAAAGCGCCAATTCCTTCCGGCTGTCTTCGCTAAACTTCCATAAAGTAGTGTGTACATTGCACCTTTTATACGTTTGTAGTCATTTGTTTTCAATGATTCCTCGAACGCTTTAAGAAGGGGTGGAATGACCAAAGGCCGAGCACCGATGATTACCTTTGTTGCAGACTCTCCGGCACTTTGTGCGTGTCTTCTAATATCTGTATAAAGAGATACGCATGACTCGGCAAGGTCCAAGAGTAATTGCTTGTCCAGATTTGACTGCGGGCGAGGCCCACAATTGTGACGAAGGCGTTGAAGGTGATATAAATTGGACCTCCGGAGCAGCAAAGGTCGGGGGTAGCATTTACGGAGGCCGCTCACCTTAAAGGATTGAGTGTCTGCGGCAAAGAGGCGGGTGACTCTGTCGACAATGTGCGCCGATCTTTCAATGCCCATATCAATGAACCAAGCACGATATGTCTAAAAACGTTAGTGCGTACGAGCGAGATAGACGTGGAGGAGGGGGGCAAACAGTATATAATGCATTAAAACAGGCCACATCGTCCTCTTGTTTGGAAGTCAAGAACTTATGCACTTGATGTAATGTATTGCCAATACGATCGCGTAATTCGTGAATGGCGATATACAATGGATCCTGGGAATTCTGAAAGGCGTAGCCAGCGGGATAACGATGGGTGGTTTTCGGCTCATCGTCCGTTATTTCTCCATTATCGTCTCCGTTATCGCTCCCATCCTTCATATCAATCTCATCGTCGTCATCCTTAACACTTTCTTGCTCCGCCAGCGTTCCCCCAGGGATGTACTGCGGATCAAACAAAACCGCAGCACCAGAGAGGGCAAGGCGGAGGAGTACTAGGTTTCTACAGACCTCATCGGACCATTCCTTACCAATGCCATCTCTTTTAATCCCAGAGCCATCATCCGTGAGTGATGTTAGCGCTTGTACAGCCCCCTCCGCCTGAGCACAAAATAACTTCACCGCAAACTCGATCTCGGCTTGTGAGGGAACGTGCCAATGGATCACAATTTCTTTCGGGTCTTCTAGTTTGCCCCATGACTCTATGCCTGAATCTATGTCTAACAGTTAGCGAATATGAACCATGACGACCTGAATGAACATACCAATGCCATCAGCCCTTGCCTGTGTCACATGAAAGTCTGAAGTGTAAGTGACAGTCAAGTCAAGCAGTAAATGATGAATGAAGTTTGAGACGTGGACTGTCGGAATCCCTTTGCATTTCTGCTGCATATAGGTAGCAATATCAAATAGGTCATCTTGATATTTCAATATCGTGGCTCCAACGTGAACAATTGTCATGCTTAAAATGCTGATATTCCATACCAATCCCCGGTCTCTAGGAAGTACGTCGTTCCCTGTGTTACGAGTCGATGCTGCATCGTTTACATCAATCTCAGCGCGTATATGCGAATTAATACAGGAACCAGATATTTTAGTGCCTTTTCTGGGTTCACCTTTGCGAGTGCATTGCAAATAAACGCCATAGCATCGCGAGCCTGATGTATGACATGGTTTCCCACAAAGTCAACCACCTTCTGCAAGGCAATATCGTACAGCTCAAGAGATAGGCCTGCAAACATCGGGGTTAAAGCCGCCGGTAGAGTGTTCATGACATGTTCCTCCGGTGACCCGCTCCTAACACGGTTGGAATCCGGAAGATTTTCAAGGAGGATGAAGATACGCCCCAGAAACGAGATGATGAACTCGGAAAATCCCGAAGTTGAAGATCTCAATATTGACTCTTCATATTCGTCACTCAGTTCAGAGTCGTAGTCGATATGAACATCTGCCCCTTCCCTCTCAAGACGTTCGACTTCGGCACCAACCCACTCCAGGGCAATACGACTTTCAAGTCCAGAGCCATCGTGTTCCTGCGTCAAGTCACACAATGGTATACAATAGGTCAATGCTTGGATGAATGATAGGGTGTGTAGAGTCTTGTCGAGATCATTAGCATCAATTCCTGGAAGTGCAAGTCCCAGCAAGGTAGTAATATGGCATCGGAACCCTCTGGTGGTGACCAATGTCCGGGCCAGCACTTGAAGAGACCTCAACGAAGAGGTAGTGCGATGTACTTCCACAAGGCCTTGCATGGCAGGATATATACGTTGCAATGCGCCAGGCAAGATCAGCTTTGGTTCGAGGTATGCCAGACTTTGCAATGCAGACAACGAAAGGTTCATTGCGGCGCTGCTTTTTGCATATATTCCCATGAATGTAACCTCTCTCAGGCACAGAACGAAACGATCCTTCAATTCAGGCGTCAATTTCCGCTCTGGAGGAATCTCCATTTCCCCACTGCGTTCTCTGTTCCATCTCATAACAAAGAAATCGGCCAAATAGTAAACCAGTTGCGATAGTGTTTTAGTCCAAAGCCCTGAATTAGAAGGGTGAAAGAAGGTCTCTACCGCTTGTATTAAGCCCTCCAGATTGGATAAAACGCTATCCTTCTCATTCAAGCATATGGGAGAGAGTGACATAACAACCCATCTAGCAATATGGTACGCCACTGGGCTTTTTCTTGGGTCTCGATCCAAGGCCATCGCCAATCCAGAACTATGATCAACATTACTGTATGGTGGACCCGATTGACCCACTGGAATTTCCAGCAAACGCAGGACGGCTGTGAATATTAGAGCTGATTGCTCCTCGGTAAAAATACCATATTGTTTGAAAGGTATGTGTTTTGCCGGCAACATGTCCCGTGATAATCTGGAAAACAAGTCTAAGAAACTGACATCAAAGGATCTGGACCTGTTTACAAGCGACCAGAGACTAAATAACGCTGCAAGTTGAATTAGATATACATCGCCTTAACTGGGGTTGGGATCTAACTTGGAAGATAATGTCTTGGTTGAAGTTTAGGATATTCTGGTGGAGGCGGGCTTGTTGGCATTAAGAGATTGAGTAAGCCCACCACTACGAAGGCCCCCTCTATATTGGAGGTTGTGAACTTTTAAACAGATCAGAAATAAATATTCACATCATGGGACAGCATCTTGCTCACATAGGGAAGAAACTCATCAAACATCTCCGTGAGTCCCTCGGGATTAAAGTAAAATTGTGCAAATGAGCACATTCTTGTCAAGGTGCGCGGATTCCTTTTCACAGTTGTTGTATGGACGTATCCCGACTCTTGGGGTAGTACAAAGACCTTGAGCTCTTTGAAGAGCGGTTTCCAGTCCAGGCTCAAATCTTTCCCCGGACGCAAATAATGTTTCCGCCTTTGAATTTCTTAGCATTCTTTGAATTACAAATAGATGGCAAATTGCAATCATTTTCGACGGTTATAAAGGCAACAAGTGAATGACAGAAGAACAAGGGGGATTTGGATATATACTTTGTCAATGTCATGAACATGCTCGCAAATCTCTCGGAAACTGCGGGATCCAGTCCAGGTGCCATTGCCAACTCGTAATAGAGCTTTACAAGCTTTGCCCGCGTCTTACGGGGTGGGTCAAATTTCAGCGCCAGCCAGCTGCGAAGTTCCCTAGACCAGCGCACTGCTCCCGGCGAGAAATCTCGAGCCCCTATGGCGATGTAGAGATTCCGGACGATTACATCCAGGTGGCTTTGGCGTTCCGCCTCATCCTCAACATCGTAAGGAAGATACTGATGGTATGGATAAGTCCTTGGTCTATATCGAGACTGTTGATCACCTTCGTCGTCTCGCCACTCAGCGCCCGGGCTAGTTGCTCCGGAGCCTGTTTGGTCGCTTCCGTTGATGCCGAGATGAGCGATCAAGAAATCCGGAAGTTTGCTCATGATTCAAAAGCTCGAGGTTCCCCGTCTCGGGGGTACGAGTACGGTACAGATGTTTGGCTGCCGAACCTGGAATAGCGGTCAGTGACAAGCGCCAGTTCTCTAAGAACTTCCTGGCCAACTTACTCTCCCTTCCAAAATTGAGCCCTGTCTTTCCGCAAGCTACTGCAGCCCTGTAAGAGAGCTTACAAGCGACAGTCGTGAGTTCTTACCAAGATAGCCCAAAGGCAGTACCACCAAATGCTTGATCTGTTAGAAGAAGGTAAGAGAGCTATAGTTCTCTCTGTCGATGAAACGGATGATGAAAGAGATGGATGAAGCGTCGGATAGGACTGGAGTAGAGCTGAGATCGGGTTGTGGGATAGTTAGTTACCTTAAGGTGAGAACTAGGTGGTCCGGCTGCCAAGCCCAGTAACCACTTCTAAACACTCACTCTACCAGTTCCTCCAGCTCTTTTTTCCCATATGAGCCGCCGCAATTCAACACCCCGTCAAATAGCTATGTCGCTAGTGAGCTGTCCCGTTTGCTCGAAAGAAATTCCAATCCACTCAATCAACAGACACCTCGATTCTGACTGTAATACTACTCCACCAATTCCAGTTTCCACATGTACCACCGCGTCTCCGGCTGCTGAAACAATCCCGTCTACAAAGGTACAGCTTGCCAGCATATTTGCTGCGCCTCTTGTGAAGAAACAATCCCAAACTGTATCGCCGCTACCAAAAAAGAGAAACGGAACTCAACACTCTCCAGTTCCAGTTGAAAAGCGTCCCTTCAACCACGAGCCAAAGCCCGTGAGTGCGGATGAAGCGCCACCGCCTCCTACCAAGCGGCAAAAGGCCACCGCGGCACTCCGCGATGTAATGCCTCTGGCCGAGAAGATGCGGCCGCAGTCCCTTGACGACGTGTGTGGACAGGAACTCGTGGGAAGAGGTGGCGTTTTGCGTGGCCTGATCGAGGAAGGGAGAGTACCGTCCATGATTCTCTGGGGAACATCCGGATGCGGAAAGACTACGATTGCCCGTGTAATCGCTAATGTCTCTCATTCGCGGTTCATTGAGATGTCAGCGACCTCAAGTGGCATCCCCGAGTTTAAAAAGATTTTTGCAGAGGCCAAGAGTGAATTGCTACTTACTGGGGGGAGGAAAACGATTCTCTTCGTCGATGAGATACATAGGCTGAATAAGGGCCAGCAGGATGTGTTTTTAGCACCAGTAGAGAGGGGGGAAATCACATTGTGAGTGCTTTCGCGATGTTTGGCAAAGCCTATTTAAACCTAACTTGATGTCTACGTAGGATTGGTGCAACTACGGAGAATCCTTCATTCAAGGTTCAGAACGTAACTACCCTTTACCTCACACCATGTTTGCAACCTTTAATTATTTCCCATCCAGGCTCTTCTATCCCGGTGCCGAACGTTTACATTGACCAAACTCTCGCAAGCAAATGTTGAAGCCATTATCAGACGTGCGCTGGATGCTGAATCTCCCACGGACTCCACGGGAACTGCTATTGTATCACTATTATTAGACGAGGAGATGGTCACATATCTTGCACGGTTCGCCGACGGCGACGCAAGAACGGCATTAAACCTCCTTGAACTCGCCATGAACCTCTCCACACGCAAAGGAGTCACAAAAGAGAATATAAAAAAGAGTCTCACACATACGTTAGTCTACGACAGAAGTGGCGACATGCACTACGATGCAATATCAGCCTTCCACAAAAGTTGTCGCGGTTCTGATCCTGATGCTGCACTTTTCTGGCTTGGAAGAATGCTGAATGGGGGAGAGGACCCCTTATATATTGCTCGACGCATGGTGGTGATCGCAAGCGAAGATATAGGGCTTGCGGATAATTCTATGTTGTCGTTAGCTACAGCCACGTTCACCGCTGTTCAACAAGTGGGATTGCCAGAAGCTCGAATTAATCTTGCTCATTGCGCAACTGCTCTGGCTATGGCGAAGAAATCTACAAGAGCTTACAGGGCTCTGGGGAAAGTCATGGATATGCTTGAGAAAGATCCAGTGATTGCAGGTCTTGCTGTACCAATTCACCTGAGAAACGCACCAACGAAGCTGATGAAAGAGTTAAATTATGGAGCGGAGTATAAGTACAACCCAGATTATAAAGACGGGAAGGTAAAACAGGAAGTTAGTTACCCGTGTCTACGGCTAGCGTTTTGGGTTAAGTATGTAATGCTAATGGATTTTACAACCAGTATTTACCAGCAGAGATGAGGGGCATGAGGTTTTTGGAGGACGCTGATTTGGGGTCAAAGATTGACCCTGATTTACAGGACGAGGGCGAAGACTACGGGTGCCCTCCTTGAAGTGACCGGTTAATAGTAGGATTTTATTTGACATAAATATGGTGTGCAATCCATGATAAATAGGTTGCTTATATACCAAGTCACGCCGGCGGCAGGAAGCCTGCAAATAATACCCCTTGAATCAGGCTGTACATAACCATCCACCTCAGGATCCAAGAACTTCCACCAGTTGAACCTGGCACCGTCTGACGTCCTTCATCCATAATTTTGACTGCAATCCACCAGTACCACACTACATATCCACTGCTCAGTCTTGTAATGATCTGAACGTGATAGGCGATAATAGCCATTACGGCTAGTAGGAATTGGGCTACAGCCAGTCGATTTACGATATCCGGATTCATCTGTGCGTCGGCCCATACTCCGACCCGATTTTTCCTCTGTCCCTCCTGATGATGCCTGGTGGAAAGTTGGAGACCCCATGCTCCAGATTGAAGAAGCACAACTAGAGTAGGTGTGGCCAGAAGGAACAATGGAAGATTAGATAAAGTCCAGTATCTAAACGGGCCCACATTCCTACGATAAGGTCAGGTGGATTAACTTAAGCGTCGAGCGGGAACAATAAGTACCAGTAGATGTCTTGAACCCAAGTGTAGATACTTGGGACGAGTTTCAAACACCATGGCCTGAGCGAATCCGAAGTGCAAAATTCCTGATATGCAATGTATTGGGGTAAAACCAGTCCCCCTCCAATTACTAGTCCGCCAATTCCCAAGGTTGCCACGCGGATGAAACTCCATATCTTCAAATCGTAGAGATTGAACAAAGCAGTTGCAAACTCAAATAAAAATAAAATTCCATTCAACAAACCGTTGCTCCGCACGGTACAAGCCACAGAGAATACAGTCGCACTGAGTAACGTGAGGACGTTACCCCACAGGTGCTGTTCTGCTCTCACGGCTTCCAAAGACCAGGCAAAGATATAAGTACCAGTAAAGGCGAGAAATGAGAATAAACTCTCACTATATGGGGCTGACAAAAATAGACCGGCAGGAGAAAGGATGTGAAGGACTGAAACTAGCCACGCCATTTCTTTCGGACGTCTTGATGAATTGTTGCTGCATAGAAGTGTCAACTGATAGAGAACAAATACGGATCCCAGATGGCACGCATTTGAGAGTAAAATAGCACAGGCAATCTCCGCGTCTGGATGGCCAATCTGGTTACATCCCGGGATAATAGACAGCACTGGTTTTACAGTAAATATGCGATTTCCCAGCCTTATGGACGTCGACCACCTACCTTTGCTTGTAATAACGATTGCCCAAGTAAACCCCCATCCAAATGCCCACTCTTGCTCGTTGATGTACCCCCGCTCGGCCACTTTAATGAAGAATATCGCATCCCATCTTGTCAAGCTATTGCAGATAGTTTCCAGAAGCCAGGCACCAATGCTCGCAGCCTGGACGGGAGGGCCATTGCTTGATTGAAGCAGTGCAAGTGCGGTGGATGTATCGTAGGCGGGCGAGGGTGCAACTAAAGCAATCAACCCAAGTAGGGACTTCCAGCAACCGAAGACGGCTAGCAGACTCCAGTAAGGCGATGTCTGAATCCTGTCGAAAAGCATCCTGCAGCTACTTCAGCCATCGCGGGCCATGGGGCTTGTAGGTTTTGGGATTGACGGCGCTAGTTACTCAGCGCGCCGGGACCAATCACTGGAGCCCCATTTGCCGCCAAACCCATTTACCGGCGACGTCTTTTTCCTGCATCTTCAACTCTCCCGGAACAATCTCGAACCACCACAACCACCCCGCCGCTCAATATGTCTCTGACGTCGTTCATTTCCGACCTCTACTCCTCCCTTACTGTTTCCGACGTGCACGCAGAAGCACCACCGGCTGAGCCTGAGGCCGAGCAGGAGCCCTCCAACGACGAGAAGGCAGAAGAGCCGGAGCCAGAGGAAGAGGAGGAGGAGGAGCCAGAGGACCCTTTCCCAGCCCTCCTAGAGGGTAGGTGTCCTTAGCATTTCTACCCAATGGATTGTCCGTTGTTCAATGGGTTGTCCGCTACATTATCAGATCACCCGCCGAGCAAAAGATTGATTCATTGAAGAAGGTCTTTTGCTAATCGGGCGCCACAGAATGCGAGAAGACGAAAGAATGTTCGCCGGCCAAGCACCACTACGGCGAGTGTGTTGAGCGTGTTACCGCTGCCACTGAGGATGCCGATAACATGGGCCCCAAGGAGGACTGTGTTGAAGAGTGTAAGAACGCCCGCTCTTTCCCTAGAGCCACACGAGGGTCAGGTTTTTACAACGCGTATGTACTAACAAGCCACACAGTCTTCCACTTGATGCATTGTACCACTCAATGCGCTGCTCCTAAGCTGTTCGCTAAGCTCAAGTAAATTCGGCGGTACGTTACCAACCGGTGGTCGCAGCCCGTAACTCGTACCTATATAGCCAGCTCTCAGGATGGTGAGATGGGGATCAATAGAAAAAAATGATGATTATGATTCTAGGAGGGGAGGACACTATGTACAAGATACTATGTAACTGTATTTTTGACTGCATACCATTCATTCCCTTTCATTCACCACCTCTCCTCTCTTTTGCTCTGCTCAGTCCGCTGTTGCACTGTAGAGCATCTTCCCACAAGCCCAAAATTAGACGTTTTCATACACATCCTTACAAAAATTCAGCTTTGGGTTTACTATCTGTCTCGTGAGTGATGTCGTTGTGGTCCTGTCTCCTGTCACTCGGAGCTCTCAACTCCCCCGTTCCACCCCACTCCACTTAACTCTGCCTGGCCACCCGCTCGCCTGCTTCCTACTTACTTAAAGTACCACCAGACCTTTCTCTTCCTCGGTCCAATCTTCATCCGTTACATTTCACCCCCCCCCCCCCCCCCAACTCCCACTTGCTGCATCATGGCCCAGGCACAACTCGTCCGTCCAAAGGTCAAGCAGCGGCCAGCAATGCAGCAACAGCTTCGGCCAGTTGAGACAAAAGTTGAAGTCGAGCAGAGCGTTAAATTGCAGCAAGTTGTGCAACAGAAACAAAGTCTCCAGATGGTCCAGACGCTTCTCGGTGCATCCATCGGCTCCCTAGCCTATATCCGACGTCTCTTTCCTGATCAATGCTTCACTAAGATGCTATATACCCACGAGATCGCGGAAGACTATGGGAAGTTCTGCAATGCACCTGAAGTTGATACCCGGGAGCCTGGAACCAAGATAACCCGCTTGCAGAAGGGTATAACAGCCGTCCAACCTCTAGACATTTTTACAGGCCGAATTGCTGACAGTATTTAGGCGTCACGGCCGAAGCAGACATATTTCTAGGGTGGTTGGAAAACGGAGTATTCCAAGCCATAAGTGACGGATATCTCAAGGCGATGCAGGTGTACATAACATCTGAGAAGGACCGCGCTGATACAGTGATTGAGTCCTATACCTTTTCGTTCTCCTACCTCGATACCACTGTTAGTCTCAGTGTGGGTGGACACAAGGTTACTGTAGGTAGCGCCAGTCAAAGTGCCCGGAATGTTACAAGAAGACTGCTCTCGGTCACAGAGGACCTTTCTGCTCTCCCAGGTAGGCTTCATCGTTGAAGCTCCCTCCAATGGTGTCACTGACAAACCGTTAGAGCAGCCTTGGTTGGCTATCCACCTTCATTATGCAGACCATACTCCAGATGACTATAACGCTCCGGGGTTCAAACGGCTCAATATCAGCGAACCGGGGCTTGTGATTCAGGGAAGTGATATTGCGAGGTACAACTGTGGGGCAATGGATTCGGGATATCATGGGTACATTTGGGCTCTCTCCAACTGCCATAACACGAAGCTAATTAATACACTACTTCAGAGTCTCACTCCGTGTGTCAAGCCTTCACGACAAAAAGGACCAAAGAGTAGGGTCGAGGCGCGGGCGTCGTGCTGGCTCGAGGTTTTTTGTGGATGAAGATGTCGAGGAACCACCAGTGGGCTCGTTAGAGCCCTTCAGCAAGCGTTCCGCCACCATCAAGAAAGATCCCCCCATCACTATCCCGGATAGCCAGCAATCCTCCTCCAGCGATGAACACAGACGTAACGAGACTTCTGTTATTGCTACGCAGTCAGTACTTGGATTCAAAGCAGCTCCAACTGGAGGCCTGAGTCTCAGACTCTCTTAAAAGTTAAAGGGTATAAGATTGGATATTGGACGGTCATTTGTTCTGGAATTAAAGATACTGCTAGAAGTATATCTTGATCTGTAGCTATTCCTATTGCCTTCTATAGCTTTCTATTTGCGGTATTCCAAATTTTAATTGCATATTACCTAGGTACGCGCGTTTTTTCAATGGAGCTCTCAGAAGATGTGTCATGTATGATCACTCGTGTATCTGAAAAGCTGTTTTGTAACTTTATGGTAGGGAGGGAGGAACTGTGCTTGTATATTGTAGTGTACTGATGGTGATAAGAGGCAGAGAATCTCGAGACTACCTATCTACACTGGGGAGCAGCAAGCAGTCACAAGTGCAAGTGCAAAGTGCAACATGTTTTGAGTAGCAAGCATACTTATATGCATGTATAAGTATCATTATCCAAACAGTCCATCACATAGCCTGATTAGCCATCCATTAGATATACAGTATAATATATTACATTCCAACTAAGCATGCTGGTATTAAACCTGGATTAAACGTCTTAAAAGCAAACCTTGCGATATAACCCTTCAACATCCCATTATGACGCCTGTAACGTCGCTTTCCACGCCACCCTCAACTCCTCCAATTGCTTCCATATCTCCCTACCCAACTCTTCCCATTCTTCACCGCCCTCCCCTTCAACCTCCGTCGGTATCAAAACCTCATTTCCTGCCCTATCGCTTCCACTCCCCCACTTGACTCTCTCCGCCATACCCTCATTCAGCTCCTCTTCCCGCGCCAGTGCCAGATGCACTGGCGAATTCGCCCCCGTATGAGTAGAGATGGTGTGCCAGGGACTTCCAAGCCACCGAGCAATGTAGAAGGACAGGGCCATGCAATACCACAAGATTGGAAGCAAGTCGATCATAGCGGTAGCGCAAACACCAGGGTGACACACATAAGTCTTAACATTCCCTCTCCCTTCCTCCTCCCCTTCCGCGCGGAAAAATGACTCCGTCCAAGGCTTCGTCGCAGCAAGACTCGAAGTCAACGCCAACACATCCGTAATCCTCTTCGAACTCTCATAACTAAACTTTGATCTTCTCCCCTCAATATCATCCACATCATAAGCCCACTGATACGCCTCCAAACTCGACACCCACACAATCTTTCCCGCCCCCTTCTTTAGCAACCCCATAAGTTCATGCGCAAGGTAATAGTGACCAAACACATTCGCGCAGAAAACTTCCCCGATCCCTTCACCATCGGTTTTGTGCGCAATCCACCCGACGTCCTGGAGTTTATACGCCGGGTGAGTCACGGCGTCGATCCAGTTCCTTGCTAGCGCGCTAAAACACGCGAACCAGTTTATCCCCAGGAACGCGCCCATTCCGGCGTTGAAGATGGCGGCATCGAGTTTTGGGATTGTGGTTTTGAGGTGCTGGGAAAGAGCGGTGACGGAACGGAGGTCGGTAAGGTCAACTTGGGAGGTTGAGAAGCGGATGCGGAGGTTTGCGGAGGGGCCTTGATGGGAGAGGTGTGTGAGGAGTTGGGACAATGTCGCGGTGCTCTTTTTGGTGCTGCGGGTGGTAAAGATTATGGTGATGGTTTGAGAGGATGGGTAGTTTTGTAGGAAGTCGGTGACGAGTCGTTTGACTATTGAGAGACCGAGGCCGCTGAGGTTTGATGGTAAGTTTTTCTGGGCGTAGGATGAGGTGGAAAGGGGTTTGTTTACCTGTTTGCCCCCGTCACTAGGACGTAGAAATCAGTGTCCGTAGTAGCCATTGAGTATGGTTAACTAGAAGGATGAGAAGACGAGCAATGGAGCGAGAGAGGCAGCTGTTATTGGGGGGGGTTAAGGAGAAAGCTGTTATTGTGTTATGGTTAGATAGTTAGGGTGTACAGGCGCACAGAGAACGGAGTTAATTGCTCTATTGAGGCAATTCCGGGGTCCGCGTTTGAGGTTGGGGTTTGCGCAGCTACTGATAGGTTATGTGCAAAAAAGACAATTTGCACAGCAAAAGGATTGGATTTGGGAGAAGGACGAGGAGCTCTAGAGAGTCGCTCACGAACGCTTTCGTGCTTGCAGGTTCTCTATTCAGGCAATGCCAAAAAAAAAACATGATTACTACAAGAGTAAGACGTCTCAACGTCTCGTCTAATTAGCTTACTGACGCTACATAGTATACGGTATTGCATCCACGAATCACCCACGACCTCTAAATAACACCCAAAGACTTCCTCAAACCCAACGCCTCCATCCTCCTTCGAACATTCGAACTCGCCTCCTCCTCCTCATCAAGTTCGATCTCGATCTTTGGCCGGTTCTTATTCAAATCATCTAAAATGACGCACGCCTTACACAGCTCTTGCGAGCTCATATATCCACACTTACGACACGAGCCTAGCTGCTGCTTCTTCGTCTTTGATACTTGCTCTTTTTTCTCACGCTTCTTCCTCTGAGAGGGTGGCAGCGGCGGCGGCGACAACACAATCTCTGTCTCTAGGTGTACCGCCTTCTCGTTCGCCTCTAGCTGCTTTTCAAACTGCGACATCTCTCCGCCTTGTGATGGGTCTCCTGTCGTGCCTTTTCCGCAACCGCCACCCAGCTCTTCTTCCGCCTTATCAATGTCGATAGTAGTCTTTGTTGTACTCTTTGACTCACCCGCACACGTCGATCCCCGAATCTCTTCTGGCACCATCTCTGCGAACGCCTCGCCCGACCGGACAATATCCAAAATCGCCGACGGTCTAACGCGCTCAAGACTCTTGATTAGACTCCTTGCGCTGCCACGAAAGGCTTCCGGGGAATATATGCACTCTGTCGAGAAGTAATCGAGCTTTCGATGATGCGCGTAGAGGACGATTTCCTTTTCGTAGGCGTACTTGAGCGGCTTACTCCTTGATATTGGAGAGCTCGTGGATTCGGTAATGATGCATGTGCAGCGGTGTAACCGGGGAAGGTCGCCACGAAGTACTGTTGACCGTCAGTCACATACAGTTAAGGGGCGGGGAGAATACGGACGATTCATCAACACAGTCTCCGCCATGTCATCCGCATTATGTCCCGTAATGACATGACTGACACCCAACATACCCGCACCCCGATCCAGCGCCTGCCTTCTAAAGACTCCACAAACAGTACAATTCCCTTTTTTTCCAATTTGCTCTACGACTTGGTCCATCGTCCACCCATACAGCTCTCTATACCCGACAATACACAGCTCCATTCCATACTGCTCTGCATTCCTCTTCACAGTCTCGAGTGAGTCATCACGGTACCCTTTGATTCCTTCGTCGATAGAGAGCAGTACAAACTCCACACCATAGTCATATCGTTCGTTAAGCGTCTTCAACACTGCCGCAAGCACAGTAGAGTCTTTTCCACCCGAAGCGCCGATTGCAACACGCTGGCCGCGGTGGAAGAGTTTATTGGCAACGATAGTCTGGTGGACTTCGAGCTCGAAGACGGCGATAAAGCAGGCTATGCATAATCGCTCATATGTTTTTGCGCGTTGGATCTTTGCGCGTTCGGTTCCGCAGTGTGCGCAGAGTCGTGTGGTTGCAGCCGGTCGCCGCGTGTCCGTGTTGGTCGACATTTTTGGAGGTGGGAAACGCCACACCAGACAATGGAAGGCGGGGCAGCCGCTCCGTTTGGTGCCGGGTAATGTCTCGACTGCGACTCCTCTGATGACATCATCCTCCGGTCGGGTTGCTCTCGGTTCCGCGCCGGAGACCGCTGCCCCGTCTGGTCACACCACAAAACAGAAACAGTCATACAATGATCACTTTCGATTGACTCATTCGTGACCTGGAATAATCTCAGTGGACGAATTTACAATCAGAACTCCATCCAAAGTGGCCACAACAATACTAGTGGGACGAACCCTAACCACGACCCGACACCATGGCTGAGTTGCACAGCTGTCAGCTAGACAAGTTGGAAAGATCTATGCACGATTACAATCCCAAGGGCGGCTCGATAGGGCTTATACGGAAGAGAAAATATAGTCTTGGAAAGGGGAAGAGAAGAATTCCAAGCTTTGTGGAGCTCGGGGTTTAAAAGGATTCCAAAAAATACCCTTTGCAGTTCAGTCAGGGTCCCACGTGCTCTCAAGCTTTCCGCGGAACACGGGCTCGTCCCGAGATTTTTCCATATATCACATTCATGATTTCGATGCAGAACAAGCTCTCCATCACTTTTGCCGCAAAAACCCGCAGAACCCCCCCGTTAACGTTACTGGATTCTTTACATACAATTCATACACATGTATCAAGCACTCAACAATGCAGGATTCCACCAGCAGCAATATGGTATGATAATAGGTATTTAGGTATTTAGGTTAGGAACCCAGGGGGGAGGGTCAGTCTCAACCGTCGAGAACAAAAAAATAGAGGAGAGATGAACATATAAGAAACTTAGAAACTAGAGATATAAGAGGGTTCTCATAAATCAAACAGTAACAAAAAGAAAGAAAGAAAAAAAAGCAAAGACTCCGCACACTCACATTCACAAAAACAAGGACATAAATTAAGAGCCCCCCTCAAAGGAAGGCAAAACATACAAGAATTCAAAGCAAAGAAAAAAACTATCCGTAAGGGAGAAGAAAAAAAGCCCCATCAATTGTTTAGCTTCAAAAGATGTCTTCACTTTGCAATTCGTATCCCCACATCCCAATTCCCATTTCGAATTCCCATCCCAATATCCTCCAAAAAAAACAAAAAAGACACAAGAAAAAAAGATAAAAAAAGTTTTTTGATATCAAAAGATCCAACTCAAATGAAATCAATAAACCCACCGCTATGATGATGATGATAATGATGATGATGATGATGATGATGAATGATGATGAGCTCTTAGTAAAAGTTAACCTACCACATACGCACACACACCATACGCAAATGTTACCCCAAATGAAATAAAAAACAGCAATAAAGAAACGAAAAAAAAAAAACACCATAGCACCAGATCTGCAGATCAAGAGATGACGGCGACGACCAGTTAAAACAAGTTAAGCAACCGATAATAGATGATGCAGCAAAGCAAGCAAAGCAATTAAGCTTTCGAGCTCACCGCTATATATCTTTTCATCAAAAATCGGAGGGGGGTGCAGAAGAAATAGTAGCAGCAGCAGCACGCAAAAAAAGGTTGACCCGTTTAATGAAACAAACCACAATATGAAGCACAGCAGCAGCAGCAACACACATGCACAACTTAAGTAACTGGCACAATCGTCGAACAGCAGACCCAAACACATACGCACATACACGACACACAAATCCAGCGACTTTTGAAAGAACTACGAAGCGACTTGCCATCTTCATAAGGAAACACAAGTCAAAAAACACAAAGAAATCCAACGAAGAGAAGTGAAAAAGCATAAACAACCGAAGCAAAAAATCGTACAAAAACCTATCCCAGAAGACCAGCCACTTTATATTGTGCACATCCGGGAAAATGATAAATCCAAAAGGTTAAGAAATAACATAAAAGTTAAAGGCAAAATAAAAGCAAGAGTAAAAACCGCCCGAAGGATGAAGTGAAGAAGCTCAAAGCAAAGGGTAAGACTGTTAACCAAAAATAATAACGCTATTACGAATCACCTGCCCCAACCTCATTGCTGTTATCATTCCACTGTAGGGAATCGCTTCCAAATCCAAGTGCCCCATTGTTATCTTCCGTGGTATTCAAAAACGAGTCAAAATCAAAATTATCCAAAAGATCAGCACTACCATCATCAAACGTCCCTCCGAAATCCACACCGATATCGCCCATGCTTCCAAAGGTAGAAGAAGTAGGCTGAATTGAATCGGGTATTACTGATGGCGCGGCAGGTGCAGTATTCGGTGTCGGTTGCTGCACGGGCTGTCCAGCAGGGGTGTTACCGGGCTGGTTGGGCCCACCTGATGTGAAGTTCGATCTTGTGTGGTTAGGGGCAAATGAGTTCGGATTTTGAGGAGTAGTCGGAGTGAGAGGTTCTGACGTCGGTGTAACAGCGCTTGGAGCCTGTGTTGATGGAGCGGCACCCTTCTTTGTCCGCGGCTATTTTAGAATTAGCGCTCAACAGACAAAGCAAGCAAATACAAGAGTATACCTTTTTCGCAGGCTCACGAGTGGTCTTCCCTTTCGGATTTGGTTTATTGGACTGAGTGGGCGTAGGCGGATGATTCGTGACTTGAGGTGACGCAGGCGCTGGTCGGCCAGTGTTTGGAACGTTTGGCGGCGCTTGGGGTGGAGGCATAGCTGTATGCGGAAGATTTTGTCGACCAGGTTGCGGTGTACCAACCTGCTGTGGCGGCTGGTTTTGCTGAGGCTGGCCGGGTTGCTGAGATTGAGGCTGGCCTTGCTGTTGCTGCAACATCTGTTGCTGTTGCTGTTGCTGTTGCGGATGCCAGATACCACCGGCTTGTTGTCCTCGGCCAGCTTGTTGTGCTCTCATGTTGGGGTTCATCTGGCCGGCCATTCCCGGTTGAGCCATTTGTCCTTCAAAGCCTCCAGGCGGTCGCATCATACCGGCACCATTCGGGGCGCCATTGTTACCCATTTGGTAATTGATCATAGAATGGCTCCCTTCTGACATCTGTCCGTTAAAACCTGCTGCTGAAGCAGGCGAGTTCCTTTGTTGAACATGCGCTCCCATCTGTCCGTCTGGTAATGGTGAACCTGGTCCAACTTGATTCGGTATTTTGGGTGTTCCAGTCATAGGCTTGCCTCCAGGTCCTGGCGATGGTGCAGCCCTACTATTAGGTGACATGCTTTGATGGTAAGTGTTAGGTCGATTTCCGTCTCCATGAGTGGCAATATGGTCTTGTTCTTGACGAGCCTGCATCAGTCTCTTTTTGTTCTGCTGTTCAAGAAGCATCAATTGCATCTGGTAGTCTTGCAAAGCATGATTTCCAGTCCCACTCAAGCCCGTGCGCATTCCACTACTAGGCCCCGCATAGAAGTCGCCCATACCACCTCCAAGACCACCTTCCGAGGTTTGAGGCATCATTGGCGAGCCAGCTTGTCCTGGGTTCTGAGGTATCCCCTTTGGGCCACCCTGCAACTGTGCAATGTTCTTACCTGTAGCGGCAGCCATATTTTGAGCATACGCTTGAATAGAGCGCTGTTGGGCGATAGCAGGTTGGCCTTGAAAAGCTTGGAACTGCGCAGCAGACAATGTGTTCGGATTAATTCCGTTGGCTATTAATAGTTGGTGAGCTGAATTGGCGGAGGTGTTTGTATTTGGTCCTGGGGGCACACCTTGGGGTGTTACACCCCTTCCATTTCCAACTGGTTCATACTGTCCATTCTCCAAGCGCACCCGCTTATTCCCAGGCGAAGCAGCGGCAGCAGCAGGGGACTGAGGTCGTTGCTGGCCGTTCATATCGTTCACCTCGCCTTCTCTATTTTGCATATGCTGAATAAGTTGTGGTCGGCCAAGGGGATTCATCTGATGGGGTCCTCTGCGATTGTCGAGTGACTGTTAGACACAACTCATATAACTGTACTGGGCTAAAAGTATTACCTTCCCGCCGTGAGCTTTTGCAACACTGACCGCTGCAGCTGCTGCTGGCCCGGTTTGTGTGCCATATCGCCAGGGCTACCTGCACCTTCTTGACCTCCATGTACAACACCGTTCATGCCGCCGGCCATCATTCGGGCTGGGTATCCACCAGGCATGTTCATCTGTTGACCCATGAGCGCAGCTTGGTTGTTGGGGTTCATTCGCATAAGCTGTTCGTTGCGAAGCCGTTGCTGGGCCTGAATATTGTGTCAACATCAAAACTCCAACCACGTGTACGGTACACCCCCCTCCCTGTACCCGACTATTGTAGGATCACAAACCTGTGTTTGGCTTACATAGGCATTGGCGGCAGAGGAGGCATTCCCCTTGGCACGTGCCCAGTAGATATCCATGAAACAACACCACCATTCCAGTAAGAAAGACCCTGATATAGCTGTGGGTACCTTTGCGGGCGGTAAGTCTTTGATATTTTTCACGTCGTCGCCATCATCGCCGTGTCTTTGCCCATCACTACCATCCATCGACTCATCATCAATACCATTCATACCGCCATCGCTTTCGTGCTTTTGAGGTCGACGCGATGGACTAGGTCGGAAGCTAAGGTCAGTCTGGACCTCCGCGTCGGGTGTCTTTAATAACGCGTTCGCGCATTCGAACATGTTGTTCTTGCAGAAGTAGTCATAAATGTAAGTGTTCAACATTTGTCGTCCATCATAAGCAGCTGAAGATCCTCGAGGAGCCGCGCCATGTTCCATTCCCGGCGCTCCGCCGACCATCCCTCCCATATTGTTCATATTAATGTTCATGTTTTGCCCTGGTTGTGGGGCTTTCTGGTCCATCTGGCTCATAGCGATCCAAAACCCAAGGTATCCTCTGATATCGTAGCCGACGCCTGTGGCGCCAGTGAATTCGAGTTTGTCACCCTGCTCAACGTTAAGAGCAAGCTGGCCGAAAAGAAGGAAAAAACTTAAGACCCAGATGCAGACGTTGATCGGATGCAAATTGAATCTATCCAATGCTGGGAAAAAACGTGGACGGGCGGCAAACGCACAGATGTTGCAGTGTTGCAGGAGCAAAGCAACCTCGCGCGAAGCAAGCTACAAGTAGGCAACAACTAAAGGAGAAGCACGCGAGGCCGTGAGTAGAGAGCTTGGGGCTGTCGGATCCGATGGATAGTATTTAATCGCCACTGTTCAGGTAATGAGGGTATCTGCAGTATATCGCGAAAAGAGAGCGTGGGTTCCGGGTCGGGACGATATGATCTGAAGCGACCGACCGATGAAGGCAGCCCGTGATACCGTACGCGAAGGAAAACAGATGGAAAGGATATCCAGAATGTTGAGGTGAACCGATATGGCGGGAAAGCCGTTAACGGGAGCTTAAGCGATCGAGGGGTATGGTAGTTCGTGATGTTGGCAGCACCTTGTTGTTTTGGGGGGGTGGCGGGATTTGCGATGGGGGGTGCGTTCGTATCGGTCGCCAACAGTACAGTACAGAGGAAGTTAAGTTGCTGGGATCAAAGCAGAACGCAGAACAACTAGGCGACGGAGGAAGGGCGATAATCGCTGGGTCCGTCTGTCGTTCGGAGAAAAAAAGGGTCCTAGACGGAGGGAGTGGGGTGTGATGTGGGAGAGACACAAGACCGAGCTCAGGCAGCGAGCGCGATTTGGCGGCGTTTAGAGGGGACTGAGGAGCACAGTATACACAGCACAGCACCTACTAAAAGTACTCTACTCCTGGATCAGTCAGGCAAAGAAGGTGTGGGTGGCCTTTGGTGTTGGCAAAAGCCAAACGAACGATAGCAGGGTAAATTGGCCCAACTCTATATGTGTATTTTAAGGGTCTCTCATTTTTCACTCTTCATTGTTGTCTTATCGTACTGAATGCTTCTCTCTGACAATTTGAAGGCTTTTATTACCGCCTGGTTTGCGCAGATGGTTGGGTTGCCTCCCATTGCGCGCTTCAGTCTGTCTTGAATTATCTGACTGCGAGGCGAATCACCCGCCGCCCGTTGTGCTAGTCAAATGTTGGGTCTAAAAGCATGTGCACGAGTGGACAGCAGGCGAAAGAGGACAGCAGGCGAAGCAATAAGCAAAACGAACGGGTGACTGCTCGCACATAAGATGGGTGTTCTTGATGGTGTATCTGGAGACACCTCAGGGCATTTTTCAATTTTCAGCGGATCACACCCACCCCACATTATTCTGGCTCCTACACATGCACTCTACTGATGCGACGCAAAAAATCAGGTAAAATGCATATCATCCATCTGTCCGCCCAGACCCATCGGGGTTGGAATTGTGTGAAACAACTCGTACAAATAAATGTCACTTCAAGCTGGATTTATAGTTCATGAAAAGAGAAGTTTTGAGAGCATATGCTGTGGCGTCCATCCGAACGAATATCTCGTCATGACATCGACAACTTACAACAAACCATGACCAATAAAGTGTGAGATATATCACGGATAGATGTGCTCTTCTCGAAAGGGTAATTTTACGCAAAACCTCTTGTGGTTTTAGAAAATAGCTGGTGGGCATCCAATGTCGTGACTAGGCCGCGACCGATGCACCGAAAGTACCGGATCCGAGCAGTATCATGGGCACGGCGATTCGGCAAACTGCGATTGAGGAGGTCAGTTTCAACCTTATATTTTGCCGGGTCGCCCCGCGTTGTGAAGGCGATCGACAAACAGCCCCGACCTTCAGGTGCAGCTCTAATCTATGGATCAACAAACCTTTAGAAAGAAGGCGTTTTGCTACTGTTTGAAGCAACTCGAACCGTGCGAACTGTAGTGATAATTGTGTGTACTTGCACTGGTACTTGCACTGGTATCCATTTTGATGCATTCGCTTTGTAAAACATGATCAATCATCTCCTGGTGGGAGTTCATCGTCAATAAGCCTGATGAGACTCACTCTCATCTCTGTAGAATCGTTCCCTCGAAGGACGTCGCTTGTAAAATGCGCATCAACTTGCATTTGAACCTATGTATTGACAACTTGTTAGTATAGAGTACTTGAGCCGCAAGCTGCGTCTTCATGATTCGCGGGGAACGGTAGGAGCCTAGGTGCATTTGATTGTGGTCGGGAACACAGAACAATATGTACTGACCATTTCCAACGCGCCCCTTAAGACGCCGCATAGTATGTTTGAATACCATAGTTCGTTCTGAGCCCGTCCATCATCTGGGAGTTCCACAAAATCTGCTAAAGGATTCTCATCGAATAACAGTGAAAACTGTTTGTTATCGGAAGTCCAATTTGTCACCGTGGGTGTTATATTCAGAAACACCTTGAATCCAATCTTATGATAGTTCAGAGTCAGCGTGTCTTGGGATTGAGTCAACGCCCACAATTTGCCATCTCAAGAATTACCAATCCGCACATGTCAAATAGCTGGATAGTAAATGTCGAGGCTATGATCGAGAGTACTCGTACCTTTGAGATGGTTTCGGCGGTCTCTCTGAAGTTTGCACACCTTCCCGTGTTTGTCTTCGCCAGAAAATCCTCAATCAGACGCAGTCCAATGTTGTAGCCCATCTTATCCAGCTGTTTGTTGACCTCCATATAATCACCCTCGTAATCTTTGCATAGCTGCGCAACGATGGAACCATAGGTGAGAGTGACCAGCTCTGCATTCTATACAGTAGGTATCTTTAGCCGCCAGCATGTACTAGGCGAAAAGCTTCAACGAACCACTTTATCGATTCTGGTTTTCCAGACCCTTTAGATTGTCAGCTAAGCTATATTCCATACTAGCTTAGAAAGCGACTTACTCTTCGCCGATACGGGCGGCTTTTGTAGACGACATAACAGCGACCTATCGGAGAGCAACTGGGTACAGAAATGGTTTGGACACAGAGGACGACGAAGACGACGAGGAGGGGTGATGGTCTTGTTGGGCAGAAGTGATGTCAAACGTAAATGTAGGGAGAGGCGCGCTACACCATTTTTGACTTAGCGTTAAAGCCGGGAAACATACCATGAGCAATTCGCGTTCGCACGCTCAGGCGTTCAAGTCCTACCCAACGACTTTGCTTCTCACGCTGTATCACGATCCTTCAAGCGATTGCCAAATCAACCTCTCCTTCCATTCGCCGTTTTCAATATGTCTGTCGATAAGCGCAAGGTGCCAGAAGCCTTTGGCACCTCCCAACTTGTTAAACGCACCAGACCCGATGTTCCTCCAAGCAGCTCATCTGCGGTGTCCATAGTGGGCCACTCTGCAGCCGGTGGCGCGCTCATTCAAGCTGTATGCTACTACGATTGCGATTCCGGTTCGAATTCAATGCTGACGTTCCCGCTCAGGTTCTTCGGACATCCGGTCTACAGGCTCCCATAATGGAGCTTATGGGGCATGGGGTACGGCTTCCTTTTATGACAGCACCCAGTCTTTGCGCACTTCTGGATCTGGGCTGATATTGATTTGCAGAAAGAGGTGTTTGCTGTACGCTTTGATTCCGAAGGGCAGAATATCGCGTCAGCTGGCTTTGACCGCGCGATTCGTACGTGGTCTCCCGTCCCCTAAGCTCGAACACTTTTGCTTATGGGATTGTAGTTCTCTGGAAGACTTATGGGGATTGTGCAAATTATTTGGAACTTAATGGACATAAAGGAGCCATTCTCGATTTACACTGGTCCAGAGATTCACGGATAATATTTTCAGCATCAGCGGATACAATGTTGGCTTCGTGGGATGTAGAAGGCGGTACTAGAATAAGGAGATACGTTGGACATGAGGATGTGGTTAATGCGATGGATATTTCTAGGAGAGCATCGGAGTTGATGATCAGTGGAAGCGATGATGGAACTATTGGGGTATGTGACTTATATGCGTCCGATTGTGAATCACAATTGCTAAATAGTTATGCAGATATGGGATCCCCGGCAGAAGGCATCAGTAGATTACCTCGAAACTAATTTTCCCATTACTTCGGTAGCTATGAGCGAAGCTGGAAATGAAATATTTAGTGGTGGGATAGACAACGACATCAAGGTACGTCCTTCGCCCCGCCATGTTAGACATACCATGGATTGATTCTGTTCATAGGTTTGGGATTTACGCAAAAGGGCTATAGCATATACGTTACGCGGTCACCAAGACACAATTACATCTCTGAGCGTATCACCAGACGGACAGTCGCTTCTCTCTAATTCCATGGACAGTACTGTGCGGACATGGGACATCCGCGCCTTTGCACCTTCAACGCGACATATCAGCACGTAAGACAACCACGTCTCCCAAGAACCTGGGCTATAATAGCTAATGATAATATAGATATGAGGGAGCACCGTCAGGAATCGAGAAAAACCTGATCCGGGCCAGCTGGTCACCCACAGGTGAGAGGATTGGTGCTGGTGGAGCAGATGGTAGCGTGGCCGTATGGGATGTTGAATCCAGGAGGTTACTGTATAAGCTGCCTGGCCATCGAGGCACTGTGAACGACATGAGATTTTCACCCAGTATTTCAGAACCTATAAGTAATAATCGCTCTGTCTGTGCCTTATATATTATGATGATACTGATAATAGTTGGCTAGTTGTCTCTGCCTCATCGGATAAAAGTTTAATCCTTGGCGAACTGGGTAAATAGGGATCATCGGGTGGATTTTGGCGTGGACACGGGACGGTCAGAAACGTCCGACCGAGGACAGTCCAACGATCGGTGAAAGGGAGCTTAAGCTTAGAGTTAATAATGGGAGCTACTAGATTGTGATCTTGAAGCACTGGGCGCGTGGCTGTGAGTTAGATAGAGATAACTTGGTGTGCCAACTCTTGGTGTCTTCTCTTGAATATCTGCTGCCCCTGCGCAGTGAAACGCATATGTACGTGGATCAGGCATTCTTGCGCATATCCTCGGTGCAAGAGAAAGGGGAGTTTTTCAGTTGTACAATAAGAGGCAAAAATGAAAGTTTCCTCTCCTTTAGTCTTCAAGAAGTGGGTCGGTAGATTCAAACCATCCTCCACCTGTCGTCTCCAATTATCGTTGCGGAGAATCTTGGAGGTTATCGCCTGGCGATCATCCTCACTGTTCGCGGTCTAAGCGGTTCGGGACCTGCATCAACGTGAAACAATGTCACCCCTGAACCGCTATGATGTTGTAGAGCACCTCCGTCGAGCCCTCCATATGCTAGATCGCAGGTACGAGGCAGCCACCAACCCGTGTCTCTCTTTCTCTACCAACTGGACTGCCCTCCTCATATCTCTTGTCCCTTTTGCCACCGACACTCTCTCCTTTTGTGTTTGGGGTGGTGCTTGAGGCACATCGCTGCTTGCAGAAGAATATCGAATCTATTTCTCTCGTCCTTCCTTCCCCCACGTATCCTGGTGGCCTTCAATGCTCTAGACACTTTAGTTGTTGCCAATTCATACGCTCTCTAATTGTTTACCAAACTCTCGTCTTCACCCAATCGTGGGCTCCTGGTCTCTGCCGATATCTGGGGTAGACCTTGCTATCTGATATTCATTTCGCTTTGACAGCGACAAGGAGAAGCCCAATCTATAATATCAACTTGCAGACAGACGCCTTATATTCTTCATTCTCTCCGCCAAATCTCTGCTAGAAACATTGGGCATAGCTTCTACAGACTATATACTTATTTACATCTCAGTGGTCATCACTCGTCTCCCTCGCATCGATCACACGTCTTAGGGTCGTATTCCGTAAAATAGCTATCACTTCGAGGCAACTGGTTTGCAGCTATTCGAGTCGACATTTTCGATTTGGAAGCGATTGTTCACATAATCTAGGGGAAATCACGTATGTGACCGCTTAGGAAAAGGCAGACTGGTGTATATCAATTTACATCGGCTCGCCAACTTGGTACCAACCACACCGGTCGAACAACAATCGCAACTTCTCGCCATGCCCCCCATTCCACGAATTACGGCCCAGCTTGCGGCGGTGGATACCGCCGAGGTTTCGGAGATCGAAATGTCGAATACGCATAGGCAATCAGGTGGGAATAGTGTGTGTGGTTGGTTCAGTGGCCGTAATGAGCGAAGGCAGAGCCGGCAAGGGTCATTGAGTAGCTCCGGGAGCGTACCCAAAACGCCAGTTCAAGAAATGAGCCGTATCGAAGCTGTTTTGACCGAAGTTTCATTGAATTCTATGTCGAGTCCCTCTAGGCGCTCCAGCAGAAACTATACCACAAGTCCCAATTCTCCTATATCGCCATTGAACAGGTCTGGGGCGGACCCTTTGAGCACGGATTCCAGCCGAGAGATGCCCACAATGCCAGAAGCGACAGCAAGGCGAACTAGTCAGCAGGCTATGGAGGAAATAATACATTCGGTACGGAGACTTCAGGCTGGACAACTCGAGGAGATTCGGATTCCAGATGCCGAAGCACAGCAACGAGCACCGCGAGAGCCTGTTCAGTTACGGAAAAAGTGGTGGTGGCAGAAGCCGCGATGGAAAGGTTTGCAGAACAGATTAATTACAGCAACGATTGCTGGTATCATGTGCATATTTGTGCTGACAATATGTGTGTATCCCATGCTGAAACAAGAAGATTGAGATGGGTACTAATTCGCAGTTAGATCTTGCACTGGCTCTCTCTCTAAAGTATCGACTACGACAAGAATGGCACGTACTAATGGTTTTGATAATTCTAATGACGACACTGTTTTTCTGCCATTCTCTGGTCAGATTATGCCTAGATGTCACAAGCACCGAGAGGTCAAGAAATGAATCCGTAGGTTTCTCACGGGTACCGTCAATTGCCGGTCCGGAAGGTTATGCAAATCCTCGTACACCCATACGAGTCAACACCCAAAGTCCACAGTTCTACGAGGGGATGAAAGAGCCACCACCGGTTTATGGCCTGTGGAGATGCTCGTATGAGACCCTTCTTCTGTTGATTAATGCCCAAGCTGATGAAACCCACCAGTGTTCGTGTCAATCCCGACGAATTTTACTGGGTTCGCCGACGAAGTGCTACCCCCAACTCCCCACACACAATATCAGAAGAGGCGACCTCCCCAATACAACGAAGGTCCATGACATTGTCTCCAAGACCACCATCATATCTTTCCGACGACGGCGTATCATACGTTGTCAACGCTGTGCCTGAGATACGCACCGAACCACTATTATCACCACCACATCCATTTGAACTACGATGAATTGCCTGAGCTAGATTGTTGTATATAAATAACACTAGTTGCGCGTTTTCACTTCTGGGTAAACTACTTTTGATGCATTTTCCATGAAGGAATGGGAAATGAAAAAAAAAACGGCGTATTTATTCCATCTCTGTGTATTTATGCATGGGAGCTTTGGTTGTTTTGTAATTGTCTTAATCATTTTTTGGGCGTGGTTTGGGCTTCTCATTATTCTTTCCTTATATTCTCGGATACCCCCCAGTGTGCATACAAGGGTGCTTGTTTTATTATCTGTTCTCTCCGGTGTTGTAGAATAATTCTGTTACATAGCAGTGGCGATGCGCTATATGCATCTCGTTGGTCTTTAAATGAACACGGACGATCACTCGCTGTATTGTTTTTCCTCGAATTTTGTAGTCCATAAACCCGACAAGCCAACACCCGAGTGGACTCACGGTGTTGGACAATCTGCAAAGGAGTTAAAGCTCCCCTATTAATTCGTACAAAGTAAACAGCAGTCCTAGACACTCACTTCAAAACACCATCAAACAGATAAAACTCAAACGAAACAGAAAGCCAGAAAAGATACAGCGCCAACCGCCCAATACGCCGATTCATAACCCCCGCCGAAATAGAGAATAGGAACAGAGAAGGTGGAAAAAAAGTCCCTTAGTACAAGGGTATAAAGTACAACGCCGCTTCAATCACATCCAGGTCCTGTAGTAGTACCTTACTACGCATCAAACGCTGCATCCCCTTCCCCAACCCTCCGCCTCGACGAACGTCGCTTCACCTTCTTTACTGGTGGTGATTCGATTATTGTGGTAGCAGTAACGTCGGCGGAAGGCTTTGGTTTCTGCATTATTTAGTCATATGGAGATAGCGAATAATGGGGGAATAGGGGCACATACAGCCCGAGAAGATCTTCGTCGTTTCTTAGACTCCGCTGATTCCTCTGGCTCAGGCTCTGCCTCTGGTTCACGCTGGCGACGTGCTCGTGACCGCGGTCGAAGTGCTGTTTGCTCCTCCAAATCTACTTCCGGCTCCGTCTGACGGCTTGGCCGTGACCGTGGTCGAGGCGCTGCTGGCTCCCCTTCCTCCTCCTCCGCCTCCATTTGACGGCGTACTCGTGACCGTGGTCGATGCGCTGCTGATTTCTCTGCGTTCACCGCCTCCACTTGACTGCGTGATCGTGGTCGAGAGGGTGCCAGCGGTTTAGTTCGGACAATGATTACCTCCTCTTCATAGATTATTTCATCTCTTATGTTTTCCTGTGGTCGGGATGATGGCTGTGGCTCTGGCTCCCGCTCCCGCTCCTGCTCGTGTTCGGGCTCGGGCTCGGGCTCGGGCTCGGGCTTGGGTCCATCGTCAGCTTTATCCCCCACCAATTCAAAGGTTCCATCCCGTCTGAAGGCGCGTTCAAGATCGGGCTCAAAGTCCAGGTCAGAATCTTGTTCCAATTCGGGTTCGGGCTCTTGTTCCGCTTCGGGTTCGGGTTCTTGTTCCACTCTAGGTTGAGGGTGAAGCTCAGAAAGCCGCATCTTCCTGGTGACCACATACACCGGTTCCGGCTTATCCTCCTCAATTCGTTCCAGTTCAAGACCACGACTCTTCCTATTAGCCCTTCTGGCTACTGTAACCTCTTGATCTCTCGGTACCTGCTCCGCCGCCGCCGCCGCCGCCGCCGCCACCACACTGCCGTTCGTGATATCCTTCAATGGCGTCTTCCCTGCATTTGCTCCAGCAGCTGCTTCGAGATCTGGAGCTTTTTCAATCGATGCAACCAGGCTCTTATTCCATCCATCCACCAGATCAATCGCCTTCTTCCATTCTTCTTCTAATACTTCATTCCTTCGTTTCAATATTGCAATCTCCTCTTCCTTCTCCGCAAGATCTTCCACAGGCACGTAGTTTGGTTGATTCAACATTTCCTGTAGCGATCCCATCACGGTGTCCAATTCGAGACTGAGACTCTCAAAGTTTGCAGGGGGCGCAACAACAGGGTTGACAGCATCTTCTACTTCCTCCTCTGTTTGCGGGTTGTGGTCATCATCTGGAAGCCCTTGCACCGCTTTTAGAGTCGATAGACATTGCCGGAGGAGCGCAAGGATGCTGTCGTTTTCGTCGGCGAGCGTTTGCGAGAGCGTGGTCAAGAAGTCGACGGTTTCGTCTGTTAATGGATTTAATGATGATCCAATGGCTTCTCCAGCGTCGTTATACTCTCGCATAGTGCTTCTTGACGGCTGCTGAGCCCCCGTTATTACAATCGTGGAAGCGGTTGGCCGTGTTCCTCTGCGGGTATCCAAGAGACGCTCTTTCATCTTCTGGATTTGCATGTCCCGCTTCCTGATATCGTTCGCGCACTGAGTCCGCACCTGTGCAAGGAGTGTCTTAAGGCGAACCGATTCATCGCGGAGAGATTTTGCCGAAGACTCGATGGTACGGATGGTGGAGTTGGCAGAGCGAGCTTGAGCTTCCAGCACCGAGTTTTTGCGTTCCAGTTCTGAGACCTTGGTTTTCAGAGATTCCTAAGGGTAACTACCGGTAAGCACTGCATTGAAACAGGCAAGATGTAAGGAATCATACGATTGTAGAGGTTTGTTTAGTTTCCGTATTTTGCAGTGACCGGATAGTTATCGCAAGATTCTCGCGTTGCTCTGCTTCTTTCTAGACACGGACAACATCAATACCAGCCGGAACCTGACGACAATGACATACATCTCGCCGCTGCACAAGCTCGTGCACTAGATTGATGATCCGTGCGGGATTGTCTGGGTCTTTCGATGGCTTTGCAAAGTCGATAGGATTGCCACAGACAAGCCCGCGGGAAGCCAGTTGGTTATTGACATAATTGGACGCGGACTTGAGATTACCCGGGTCCATGGCGGGCAGGTTGGAGCGCGAGCGAGAAGAACAGAATATTTGATGATGTTGCAAACGAATGATGTTTAGTGGTCGCGTTGCCCCTTCAATAGGTAAACAGCAACCACGCTAGGTCATTAAGCCTCATCACTAACAGTTGTTTAGGGTTATGCGCAGAGTGATACATAGTGATTTAGCAATCAACCGATTTTGCGTACAATTCGAAATTCAAAAACTCCAGAATATCCCCCCGTACATTTACCCCTCAAGTAGCCGTAATCTCAGCGGGAGGATATACCTCTAGCGGGCTCCTCCCTGCTTTGATCTCACTCTTACTCAACATCTTACCTCTCCTCATCAACTCGGCGCTCTGGACAACCACGGGATCAAAGTTTTGACTCGCTACAGCAACAACCTTTTCTCCTTGGGTATAATATGCAACCCATTTGTCTTGATTTGGATCCCCTAGCAAAGTTACGTCGTCGTGCTTGTCGTTTCCGCTCGAATTTCCACAGTACCGAAGCTGCGCTCCCAACGCCGACCAGAAGATTGGTGTGAACGGTACTGGCTTGCGTTTGTTTGCGATGTGGCGTCCAGCTTGACGGCCGGCGTTTTGGGCCACGTTCCAGTGCTCTGGGTGGAAGTCAGATCTAGCGGAAAGTAGGCGGTGAGGGGAACATACCGATACGGACAACGCCTGTGCCATGTGGGTATGTAGCAATGTCTCCTACTGCATAAGCGTCTTCAACACCCTTAATTCTCCAGTGATCATCAACTACAACACTCCCATCGTCCTTGAGTTTGATGCCACTATTCTTGAGGTACTCAGTAGCAGGAGCTACCCCGACACCAAGGATAACGAGATCTGCTTCCAAGCTCTGGCCGTCTTTCAGGGCTACAGAGCCAACTACCGATGGATTAGATTGTGAGGGCTTCGCATCGTCAACTTGGGCGTTCATATAAAACTTGACGCCAGATTTCTCGAGTTGACGTTGAAAAATTGCCCCTACTTCGGGGCCCATTACTCGTTCCAGCGGAGCCGATTCCATGCCGACAATTGTAATTTCATTTTTCTTACCACTGAGACACTTCCCTACCTCCATTCCAATGAAACTGGATCCTAATCGCAATATCAGCATACCCTCACCTAGCTCTCATGTCAATGTCACTCACCAATCACTACAATCTTCTTCTCATTCTCTCCAGTAGCCTTCAAGATCCCCTGTACATCGCCGACGTCTCTGAGGACAAAAATATTCCCCAGAGACTTAAATCCTTGCATCGGCAATCTTTTCGGTGTTCCCCCCTATGCATAGATAAGTGTATATCCACTATATTCACAAGACTCGCACTCACAGTTGCAAAGATGACTTTGTCATAACTAAATTCTTCTCCATCCTTCGTCTTCAATTTATGCCCCGCAAAATCAACCGACTCCACCTCTTTCTCCAGGTGAAAGTCCACCCCCGACTCTTTAAAGAATTCATCAGTGCGCCAGGCAAGCTTTGCCGCATCCGAGATCAGGGCCTTTGAGAGTTTCGTCTACACCATATCAGCCATGTTATACTGGACCCCAGAAAATGAGGATGTACTCGGTCAATTGGAAGATATGGCTCCTTCGACAGCACAGTGACTTTCCCGGTATAACCCTTCTCCCTAATCCCTTCAACAGCACCGATAGCTCCAGACCCTCCACCAACAACCAGAACTCTCTCCGCTGACCGTGGAGAGCACGCAATGTTGGGGACTCGTCTACCGGTCTTGAGGGAATCTTCATCACCGCGGACGTAGACAGCGCCATCTTTCACACTGACATGGAAAGCGTTGAGGTGGTCAAGGGCAGGTGCATTCTCAACGAAGCCATTAGTAGTGTCGAAGCAGGCGCCATGCCTTGAGGTTATTAGTAATATGAACAATACCATGACATCGAGGAGTAAACAAACCAAGGGCAAGTTAAACGGCCGTCATCAGATACAACACCCTTGACCAACGGTGCACCTCCACAGCGTCAGCATGCTTGATGCATCCTCTCCTTTCAATATAGAACCTACCATAATCTACACGTCGTCAGTATCTTGTCTTCCCGGGATTTGGTGTTTTCATACGAGTGCATTTTGTGCCCAGTGCTCTCAGAGATCCGTTGACCTTCAGCAGAAGTATCTTGCCCCCTTCCAGGCCCTCGACTTCAGCCTCGACCTTGTCTCCATCCTTGAGATTGATGTTATCAAGCTTAAGCTTGAATTCCTTCTGCTGAACTGTAGTCGTCATTGCACGATGTATACCGATTTTACTAAAATAGTTAGGAGTGTGAGCAGTTAGGGGGGTGCGTATGAGAAAACGGAAGGCTGAACGCATGTACAGAGAGAGATTATATGCAGAGGTCGCGGGGTTGGTTTGTCAGAACAGAGCGGGGTTGTGGGGTGCTCAAGTGAATACCAAAGTGAGTACCAATGCGGTTTTGGTTTTCAAGTACATGATTCTACCTCATTCGTCATATATCGGTAATTTCAACAGCTCGATCAACCAACCAACCCTCGACAGCGTTGATCGAAGCTTTGTAGCAAACAGGGCCCTATGTGCTCCTAGCATTCCTCGACAGGATTTTGGCGAAACTGCAGTTACAAGCGGCCAAGAAAGATAATGACGCAATCTATTGAAACGGTGTTTGCTTGCATTAACGCCGACGTAGGATCGACCAATCGATAAGCTTTAAATGTTCAGCCAACATGCAGCGATCATCCAACTGATAAATCACGAATTATGAGCTCCTTTGAGCCAAAAAGAAAGTACTTCATCAAACACCGCCCGCCAAATGACGGGCACAAATTCACCCAAAACTGGTATTCCCGTTGCTCAAAGGTGTGGAATTCTATACAACAACATGCCTACTCAGTAATATGTAAACCAATATATATAACGGACACTTCCGCGGGACAACCGTTTCGAAATTTTTAGGCTGGTAACCATGGGGGCTCTTAGTCACATGCCCGAAGGAACCGAAGGCAAGTTTAGGCTAATTTCACACGGTTCTACCTAAGTGATGACTTTGTATTTGTTTAGATATTACTTCTATATTGTTTGGTACAAACGAGTGTGCACTTGTAACTCAGTAAACACTTTCCTGTCGATATCAAACATCATCCGGGCCAAAAAACAAAGAAAATCCCAAGCTGCCGCTCCAACAACGCCGTCCATCACCAGAATAATATCAACCACAAAAACAACATCACCATCCGAACGTTCACTTAACGCGCATTCAAATCATCCGGCAACGTTTGATAATACGCTCCCTCTTGTTGGTACCTCCTTCTTGGGCCATCCACAGGTTCAATACCATCTGCAATCGCATCTTCATATGTTGGCGGTGGTGCACTATCGGTGAAATCCACATATCCATCGTTATGATGAGTTGGAGGGTTGTAACTAGAGTGTGGTCGGTTTGGTAGTGTAGGCGATACGGGACTTGCCATTGGCGATGTGTTTGTAGAGAAGGAACCCTTCCTCTCGCCCTTCTCGCCCTGGGGTAGGATAGAGTGTGTGGGGACCGTCAGACTGCTGTTCGTCTTCACGGCTCGTGTTGGCTGCATAGGTGGGGGACGATGGGCCGAGTCAATGAGTTGTTGCGGAGGCCGTATGCCAGAGTACATTTCGATCTCGAATATAAGTGAGACAATCTATCATACCTGTCAGCTGGATATACCAACACATGGAGGAGACTGATATACATCGTAGTGTTGTTCTCCGGCACGACTCAACCCAATTTCAATCTTCAATTGATAGCTTCTCTTGATATTGCATGTCGTAAAGCTTGGAGACACGCTATCTGGTACTGCTCTGTCACGCCAAAGACTAGAATCTGCCTCCAACGTAACATTCAGCGGTGCATCTTCGCTGCCAAATGGGATATGTAAATCGGCGACGCTGAGAAGAAGGTATTGAGTAAGCTCATCTTTATATAGCTCGTGTGCGGTTATACGTGTATTCGCGAGCAATGTGATTTGCAGAGTCCTCATGACGATGACTTCCTTGAAAGGGTCCAGCTTTGTGAGTAGTAACCGCAGAGGTAATGGATCGTTAGGAACCAAAATTGGAGGTGACGGAAGTCGGGCTTCAATTGTGAAGCGTACTGGGATAATTGTAGGAGTAGAAGAAGAAGAGGGCACTTCTTTACGGAAAACTGAGAGGAAGATGGTCTTTTTCGTTGCAGACGCGGGCGTCTTAGGCACTGTGATAAACTCGTGCTTTCGCCGGGCAAAGGTCTCAGCAATTGTTGGAGGGGGTCGTGGAGGTTCGATGGGAAGGAAAACAAATGGATCGTGCTGTGATGGATATTTAGCCTTGGGTCTTGCTCTCGAGGTATGGTGAGCTTACCTGTCGTATGTTTGCCTTGTAAAATTGAGGTCTAGAGCTCTCAGCTTTGTCCATATCATAACAAATTCGTTTTTTGCAGGGTTTACCTGTTAACCGTGACCTTTAAAAAGTACTTTATCCACGCAATATTTCCCGGTATACCGCTCAAACTCGGCGGGAGAGTTCCTTTGACGTGGCGGTTTGAATCCCTGGCATAATCCAGCGTCCCTTTCGACATGTCGAAGCTTACTTTCTGAAGGAGACCACCGGCAATTGCGCCAGGAGCTGCGCCTAGCGTGCATGAAGAATTTATGGGTATCCTTATTCTGAATGGATACTCGTATTGACCGCCTTTGAGCGTGAAGCCTGTGTTAGAGGTGGTGTTTTCTCTAATAGCTTCAGAGGGAAAAACAGTCTGAACTACGTAGAGTAGCTTTTGCGGAATTGATGTCAGCACTCCGAGAGAGTAGCAAATTTGAGGCAGTCATACCCTGTGAATCTCGACCTCAGCCCGTCGCTTTTCTCGAGGTCTTTCTTCGAGGCCCTCGAGTCGAGGGGGTTCCAATCTGGTTCGAGATATGCCCTCCATCTTAACAGTTATTGATGATACTCCTCAAAATCAGCAAGGTCTTTCATTATGGTTTCTCCAGTTTCATGTACCTGTATCATCACTTGGTAGATTCAAAATGACCTTTCCAGAGACATAATCCAAGCAAGTGAAAACAGTCCGAGTGCTGTTATCGAGCTCGATTCTCACAGACATACGGCCGTAAGTTTTGTGCTCGGATGGGTATGAACAGTGTTCTCGGCGCTCCTTGAGGGACTGTCTTAAACAAGTGACGTTATCTCGTCTTTTGAATGCCTTCAAGCAGCTGTTGTCAGATATACGACTGAGGCGGAGCAATGCGTAATTAGCAGTTGACGCTTCACATGCGGCTCTACCATGTATGGTTTAGGGTTAGGAATGGTCAGTGCTGGCTCGGCACGTCAGTAAATTTTAGCGGGAGAGAAACCACGAAGAGCTCTGCGGTACCTTCAAAATTGCTACCGGCCACAACTTCTCACCGCAACGGATTATCCTTTAGATTCTCGCCTCCTTCCAATATTGACCTTGGTTTCCCGCCGAATACCCAATACAATACAACAATGGTATGATTACCAAACACCGCCTTCTTCCGAGGTCCGGCGGTCTTTCCCGCCACTCCGAATTTTCTCCTCCAGCAAGAAACAACTGACGCTTCAACGTAGGCCCACCGGATAGTAGCGCAGATTGTGCTAGTCGGTAGCCGAGTCCTTGGGCGCGCCTTTGTCGAAGCCTACCGTCAAGCTCAAGCTTCCGCCAAATACGCAAAGGCAGCGCAAGCAGGCACGGTTTCCGGCGGTACAACAATAAACGTACGGGGTGGTCTCACACTCGACGAAGCGTACAAGATTTTGAACGTCAAACCCAGTACGGAAGTAGGGGGCCTCTCGACGGAGTCGGTGGCAGAGCGATACAAGGCGTTATTCGAACGGAACGATCCAAAGAAGGGTGGTAGTTTCTACCTGCAGTCAAAGATTTATCGGGCAAGGGAGAGGTTAGATCAGGAGATAAAGCGGACGGCGGAAAAAGCGAAAACGGCAGAACCATAAGAAAGAGGTGGGAAATCGAGTTGTATAAAAGTTCGCCTTGGAAGGACGGAGTTCCGGGAATTAGAGGAAGCGGAGGAGTATTTTGGTGTTTAGGTACTAGAGCATCTGTTGTCTGTATGTACGCCATGTTTGCATCATTCATTGTACATGTATTATTATTTACCGGTCGTTCGATGTGGATGATTTTTCAACCCAGCCACTGCAATGGCAAAAGGCTATTGTATTTTTACGTTACTATGGACTCTTGGTTCTTTACCCTGCAGCTTGCCTCTTTTGTTACGTCGCGTTTTATTGGGCAGTTGTGTTATTGAAATTGGGTGCACAGCCTCGTAATATGTGGGTGGACGCGCAACACTCAGCTGGAATTGCTTCTACAAAAGAAAGGCTCAGGCTTGCGTTAGATATTTGATATCTTTATGCAGGAGTCTATTCCGCATTTTACATTGCGCCTTGTTACACTGCAGAGAAGAAAGAACGGGGTTGCCTTGTTGGATGCCTTGATACAAGGAATTTGGGACTCATAATCATAGTCAAAGACAACAACACACACTAATTACCCTATTCCAGAAAATTCTCGACTTCTCGGTGGTCAAATTCTCGTTGTCATATTACATTAGCTGTGTTATTCAGTGCATAGAAGTTATCAAGCGCCAAAACGACAAATTATCTAACGATTGATCCAGGGTGCCCGATATCTGCCGTTTCCTCTGGAAACCTGCGCTTCCTTTATGAATTGAATCCTCACCTTAAGTGGGACCTTTATAATGGCCTGGATAAACCACTTCATATACGGCTCCCAGAAATGAGACATTCACGACAATAGCCATATCCCCTACACTCCTATCGCCATCAGTAAGCACCGCTGCATCTCAGTCCTTTTTCCAATACCACTACTTTCAGCCTCCTCCATGATGTCTGAATCGTCGCCCTTTTTGGCAGTCCTATCGTCAATATCATCATCAATCAAGCAAACTCCCCCCCCCGTCCCCTCGCCGCCCCGCACGCCTTATTGAACTCATCATCCTTTCCGTCATTACTATCAGTGGTGTTGAAGTATAGGTCGACATAGTGAATTCCCACCTTCACGGATGCGTTTGTCCAGTTGAATCTGTGCTCTGCCCACGACTGGTCTAGGCTTTCCTTATAGAAAGCACCAGATACGAACAGGTCTTTGTCTAAATCAAATGCTGTTCTATTTAGCAGTATGACCAAGGGAGGGAGAAGATCTGGTACCTACCAGGTTGATTCGCGTAATGCACGGCTGTCAAACTGTCATTTCCATCCTTCATAATAATCTCAGTATTGGACTCCACCTCATCGTTCTATACACTGTGAGCATCATACACAAACAGAAACTACTTCGTGAATACAGTATGATTAAAACAAAAACAGGAACTACTTCCTCCACCCACATAATAAAAGAAAGATCCAGCCACCGAACCTCCTTTAGCCCCAGGCTCCTGGGTCACCTCATACCGCATCCGAAAACTTCTATGGAAAATGACATTTCTTCGATTATGCACCTCTACAGCGCTCACCGGCTCACTATTCATATCGTAACCCATCTGCCAAAAAATGAAGTCAGCCGTTTTCGAGCCACACGTTTTCGGCATCATATTTGCGTGCCACTGTACCAAGAGTTGCATTGGCGTCGACGGGCTATGTTTGTATTTCCCAATCTCTGAGCTCGGGGGAGGCATTGTCGGTGTAGGTGGTGAAGTTGTTGTATATACGGTGGGTAAATTTGGTGGATCTGGAGGTTTGCGAGAGGAGATAGCCACACTCACACTCTGTTAGAACGACGGAGGGAAAGAGGGGGGGGATAAGAAGGAGCATTGAAGTCCATAATATTGTTACCGTGGGTGAAGGTGACATTCTGGTGGGTTTTGGTAGGGGTCAGAGAGATACGTATACACAGGTATATAAGACGGACTGTGCCTTTATGCAACTTAATTATAAGTTGCTGAAGATTAAGCCTAGAAACCGAGAATAATCTTGATTTGATACTTCTGAGGGCTTTATAGACCCCAGACGTAGAATCGGCGTTCGACACGAATATGGCCTTTAATTTTTCTACGATACCCAGCGACAAATTCTCTATAGAATCTCCCTGTCCAATATTAGATGACGTGCTAAAAAAGAGATAGATCGAAAACTACTTGCAGAAACAGACAGCAGTAGATGATATAGATATCTTAATTCATCCCGGTACACGCATTATACACTCTGAGCCCCACAATTCAGCACCATGTATTGAAGCTCTTTGACTGGAAATGGTTCCAATGGCTATATTGCAAGCTTTCGGTGCTAATTGTGATCAAAACTGTCAATTCAGATGACAAAATCCGTCACGACATTGCAGGAAATGAAACTGTGGCGTATCATTCCTATATAAATATACCATACCATACCTACGCAGGTGCTTATTCGAAGATCTTTAGACAGATGGATAAATCCTCCCAACAGAATCCATAGGTGGGTGGGTGTCTGAATACGCGATGCATCTGCTCACGACCGTTTTCTGTCGTCTCTGCCCGTTACCAAATACCTAGGTGGCTAAAATTCCTAGGGAAATTTTTCTGCTAATTCCCATTCGGATTGAGTTGTCGTGCCTGAAATTCCCATCTATTTCGAGATCATCACACATTAATTGCGATGCTCTCAAGCTCGATCTATCCAACAATTAACACAAGCAACAATTGAATTGCAAGGAAAGACAAGCCAAGTAATGTTACCCGAGATCTGTTCTAAGCCTTTTAGACTAGATGGGAATTCATGGTCGGTTGTAGTCGTACCTATCTTCAACTCTATCACTTGCAGCATTCCAACAGCAGCATTCCAACAGCATTTCATGTGGGTTAACCCAATTTACTGGACTAAAGGCGTAGTTGATTAGGCCACCGGTTTATAGAGGCCTAGTATTCGGCGGACCAACTATGGTATATATTCTTGAAGGCCGGCCGCGGGCATGTTTTGTGCATTCGGGCTAATGGATAATCGGGGACTAAATATCTCCACAAGCTTTTGGTGGATTTGGGCGTTTTCTCTGTCAAATGTATCTCCAGCATATACTTTGTCTTGACCGCCAGTGGTTCTGTAGGTAGCCAGCGGTCAGGCGTTGCGGACCACAAAGAAGATACGTATCGGGATTGATATCATGATCCACTTCACATCCGGCGGTTTCGCAAACCCTGACGATACCCATAAATAACTACCAATTGCTTATGCCTGTTCTCGGTTAGTGGATTGTGCTTCTCGGCTCTCTTTCCATGTCCTCTCGGTTAGCATGCAGCTGTTCCTGATGGAGATCACGAAGTCCATGCTAGAGGCCGAATAGCACGTGACACTATAATTTTAGCCAGGCTTGGCCTTTCTCTGACATCCAGCAATCACCGGCAACATCCCCAAAACTCCGTTTCCTCGATGCGACCATCAACATGTGTGAACCTCCTACGGAGATCGATCCGACCTTTGCCTACAGCTCTTCAATCGTTTGGAATATTTATACCGTCTCAGGTCCGCAATTGTGTCTCTTGTGAGCCCGTCGAACGTCAACGTCAAGCACCTCCGGCTTCTTCCAACCAGCCTGCCACCGGCAAGGGCCTACCCCCAGACCATCGGACCATTGCGACAGCTCAGCAACTACTCACTACTTCGCATTACTCCCCAGGTTCTCCACTTTTCTTGCCACATGGTACTCGTATTTACAACAAACTCGTTGAATTCCTTCGGTCACAGTACGTTGTGCATGGATTTCAGGAGGTCCTATCGCCCAACATCTACAAGCGGTCGTTGTGGCAAATATCTGGGCATTGGGAGAACTACAAAGAGGATATGTTTGAGGTGACGGGACGGGGTGCCAGTGGGGTGAAGGATGAGGATATGGTGGAGGGGCAGGAGGAATACGGATTAAAGCCAATGAACTGCCCCGGACATTGCCTGATGTTCAAGGCTACTGGCGGAGGGAGAAGTTTGCGGGATTTGCCAGTAAGATATGCAGACTTTTCACCACTTCATCGGTAGGTGGTAATTGGGTGCGTGGGCCGCGGGCAAACTCCAGTGAGGATTCTCGCTCCTTCTCGTACAATTGCTGTCCAATTGCCATCTGTCGTAGCGTTGATCGGCTAGACCAGAGCGAATTGTTGAATGTGAACCCCGCATTTGCCTGCGGTCCGCGTTCTCTAATATTTAATTTGGAATGGGCTGTGCTGACTCTCCAGGAATGAAAATTCGGGTTCATTGAGCGGGCTCACTCGAGTTCGAAGATTTCACCAGGACGATGGGCACATCTTTTGTCGCCCGGCGCAGATCGCACAGGAGATATCTTCGACGCTACAGTTTATCGAGACGACATATAAAGTGTTTCATTTACCAAATCCCGAACTCGTGTTGTCGACTAGACCCAAAAATTATATTGGAGATTTAGAGGAATGGGACCGAGCTGAAGCTGCGCTCAAGCAGTCGCTAGACGCCTCCGGGCAGCCCTGGTCATTGAACGAAGGCGACGGCGCTTTTTATGGTCCAAAGATTGATATCATGATTGAGGACTCAGACGGGAAAAAACATCAGACCGCAACTATACAGCTCGATTTCCAACTTCCGCGTCGCTTTGGGCTCGAATACCTTGCGCCGGCCCCCGCGAGCGAACAGAAAGGGATTGTATCTGAGGACCCAATGGGGCTGAGCGAGTCAGGATATGTTACACCCGTTCTCATTCACAGGGCGATTATGGGATCCCTGGAGCGCTTCATGGCCTTGTTGATTGAGCATTACGATGGGAAATGGCCATTCTGGTTATCACCTCGACAGGCAATCGTGATTCCAGTTGCAATGACGGATGAGATTGTTGAATATGCACAGGCAGTGCAAGACACAGTCTCTGGTGTAATAAGAAAGGGCTCGATCGTTGGTGTCAGGGGCAATGGTCATCCGCAACCAATGGGCAGGCGCACCTTTCACGTCGACATTGACACGAGCACAAACTCGCTGTCAAAGAAGATCAGAGCCGCCAAAACCAACAAGTACAATCACATTATAGTTGTAGGCGAACGGAACGTGAAAGCGAAGACAGTCAACGTTGATACTGCGGCAGCTCCCAATTACATCAAGGTGGCAAACGGTCTAGGGACACAAATGCCAAAGTCAATCGAGATGACGCCTGAAGAAGTGTACAACCATTTTGTGGACCTGGAAGATCGATATGCGTGATATATCAAATGCGATGGTCCGTTCAAGAGATAATGTTGTTATGGGATGGCTGGAAACACATAGAGGTCGACAGAATATCCTTGATGTCCTTCCTGTCTAGAGCTGGTATAAACAAGAGCATATCCGATGAAGTGCCCATTCAAGTGCCTTGTGATAAGAACCAATATCAATGTGTTTATAGTAACACCAGAGGTTTGTCTCAGAACTTGGCTCAGGGATAGTATTTCAACACTATTTTGTTCTCCACGACTGGGTAAAATAGTCAGGGACATGGAGTTTTCCAACCTGGTACCGATATGGAGAAACAAAACCTGCCATTCGGTGACTGGGGATGGAGTGGTCCTATAAGGCGAAACCTTGGAAGTACTGGTAGAAGTCTAGTCGAGGATGAAAACTTACAGTGTTTACTGCCCGGGCATTAACGTGGCTGCTCGTTTTAGTACTGGTCCGTTGGTTCCCGCCATGGGACATAATTAATTATCTATTTGAAGGCATATACTGGTAAGGATAGAGCTCTAGGTGCTGATTCTAGTTCCTTCCAAGTCCGTCTCTCGAAGTATAATCTGTGTTTGCCATAATCGTCTAGAGCAATGACCCACGACAACCAAACCAATAATAAAATGCAGGAGTGCATACGAAATTTTCTTGCTAGTGATTCAAGGATGTTTCGTCCTATGGACCTAACGTAGGGGAGCGGGTAAATCTGAGTAATGGTTTCTTTTTTCGTTGAGGTTGTTGATATCGTCGACTTCTGGATCTTATTTCACATGCTCACAACAGGGACTCCGACTCTGCATGATGCATTAGATGGGTTAGCCGCAACGAGACGTAGAAGAAAGAAACCCAACTTCTCCATCATAACAACAAGACACTGTCCACTACCTACGATACGTTGTCCGCTTTGCTCTGTCTTGCTCACTGACCGCATCACATATCGTCGTGCTGCGCGATCACGAGCCAAAAGGACAAGTTGGAAAGCGGCGGGGTCGTTGCATTGCAACCGGGTTTCGCCCTAGCTCCGTAGATTTCGGGAGCGCATCTCACGTACCAGCCATAGATAGATACCACATCAGCCGCCGACGCCTCCTCCTCCGTCGTCGTTTCTCGGATGGCGTTGTTCCCTCAAATCCATCGTCCCCGGCGCTCGTCTCCTCCTCCCTCTTACACACTAGGTACTTCCTAGTACTTGGCCCTCTCTTTCGTTCTCCGTTACTC